>JANHGC010002974.1:229411-242169 GCA_027560395.1 Boaedon fuliginosus | reverse complement strand
ATCTGGCTTCTATGGTTTTCCCATTCTGAAAACTGCAAATCTCTTCAATTCTGTATAAAGACATCTGCTTCTGAATTACATATACTAACTTGAAGAAGAACAAGAACAAGGATTGTGGATGTGTTCCCTTAGTGGTTTTCTAGGACAAATTCTAAAACAATGTGTATAGTACTTCTAATTACTATTTTTTTGGTTTTGTTTTGAACAAGGTGGCTGTTGGAAATACCGGTAAAGGGAAAAAAAGAAAATAAAAATTAATTGAATACTTGCAGTCTTAAATAAGTTTTGGCCTGATTCATATTTTGGGTCAGGCTTCCTTGACTGGAACTCAAACTGGGGCTTCTTCCATTTATTTTTCCCAGGTAGTTGTCTTACTGTTTGGATATTTGATATGATGATTGGTGAATATAAAGCTGAATTATTGCTCTATGTTTACGTAAGAACCATCTCTACTCTGGTAACTGCTGGTTTCCACTTCATTTCTTATGCTGAGAAAACAGAATTTCTACTAAAAATCATGGAATGTCATTTCTTTCCACCCAATATTTTCATATTTTCTAGCTCTAAGAATTTTGGTGCCATGATGCGGTTTACCTAAAATCTGGTTTTGGGCATAGATGTCTCCCACTACTCAGAATTCTAATTTTTTGTTCTTAACCATATCACAACTTTTGGTAAAGTATGATCTGGGAGAAAGAGGCAAGGAATATAGTTCATGCTATAATCAGTCAGTGTATCTGTATTCTCTCTAATAACTTTGATATTTATATTAAAAAATAAACAAGCAATAAATCCCCACCAATTTGAATGATGGCATTTGAGTAAGTTAATTCCTGGACTTCTTAAGTGGTTATTTATACATCTGCTGTACTATATCAGAAAAAGGGAAAGGCATTGGTCATGCTCCAGCATATAAAGTAAACTAAAGTTTTGTAGATAAAGAATCTCACTGTAGTTTTTGTTTTGGTGCTAATTATTCTATGAGTAGGGCTGAGAACTTAAAAATGAAATAATAAAAAAAGTGGAATTGGAAAGGATGAAGTTCAATCACACAAAAATCCCTAAATGCCATATATTTTATATTTAGTATAATTGCTCTGACATTTTTTGATATTTGATTAAGTGAATGAAAGATTAATTGGTCTCCTTTATGAATAGCAATGTCACTGGGTAAGCATTCTGTGGAATTACTCCACATCAAAACATGAAAGATAAGTTGTGGTGTGGTTTTTTTGTTTTGTTTTTTGCGTCTATGACGTCACACTCTCTATTTTCAGGGCTCAGAGGTAAATGTTGCTTGGATGATTAAGAAATATAAAACTATAGAAAAGTATAAACAAAGGCAAAAGTTCTGAGTTATATTTCAAACAAATACAAAAGTTGGGTAGATTTGTGAGACAGAAGGCAGATCTTTAAATAGAAAGGAATGTACAAGACTGAAACTCTTTAATCATCTTTCTTTGGAATAATAATCATCATCAACATCTGCCTATTCTATGTCTCTGGGAAGGACTCAATAGATGGATAAAAATGCCAAATTCAGTCTGACCATCTAGCTGACTGTGTGATGAACCATAATAATAATATGACTTTACACATCCCAGATTCTTAGGAAGAAGTTGATTGATATAAAAGCCAATGCCAGCTAAAGACTGGCAGCTGTGATTTCTTGTTGTTGTGAACAGATAATAATAATTTATTAAATTCATATGCTGCCCAACTCTCTGCAATTCTGAGCATTTATTTTCACAGCCAACTATTTTTATCACTGCTTCAAAAAGATTGTGGTCTCCTATTATGCCTGTCCATTTCATAGCATCTTAAGAACTGGCATCTTGCAAATTAAGATTCATTTTTGGAATAAAATATTCAATAGGAAAAGTAACATAACTCTTTAATTATTGTTGATGGTTATGATTATGAGAACACTCATAAATGTATAACCTGACATTATCTTTGCTATACATATTTTTGTTTATATTCTGGTACAAAAGAGTGTTATATAATTATTATAGTAGATTGTTTTTGATGTTGTTCATTTGCTGGCATGGCAGAAATACTAAAGAAGTGAATTGTTTCCCCACCTTTGCATCTTCTTGGCCTTCAAATCAGCTTTGGAGTATTATGGGACACTGCGAAAGAGTATTAAAGGCATATGGAGGCAAGGAAGAAAACTGGGTGAAGTCATCCTGTTAAGCAGAAACCCACTTGCATTACATTAGATGAATATCAGCATCTAATATTGGCTATAGAACAGACAGTATTTTGAAGATTTTATGTAGTTTTCTTCTTTAATCCTACCCAGCACTATGTATCGATGCAATTCATTTCTACTATATGTTGTATTATGCAATTTTCTATTTTCTGTGAACAAATGAACTGTTCAAACAAGTGTTTGATCTTTTGAGACTACTAGAAGCGGCTCTCCTATAGCACTTGCTCCCAATTTAATTTAACTGAGGCTGAGGCTGTGACCTTTTGCATGAAAATCTTATGTTTTTCTTTTACTTCTTCTGTAAAAATGTGTTTCCTTGTGTCTGTAAATAATACTGCCAATACTTTCCCTCAAGGTCTTTAAAATAATTTTTAGTAATGACTTTTTTAATGTTTATTTATGTATTTATTTATTTAATCTAATTTATATCCTGCCTTTCTTCCCTAACAAGAGAACACAAAGCAGCTGACAATACAATATACAAAGTCATAATAAATACTCTAAAACCATGTTCATAAGAACATCTAATGTAAAAAATTAAAAAACTGAAAACATACACTCAAATACCATACTGTGCAATCATACTTGGGGAGTCAATTCCAGGCTCACTGGCAGATCCAGATTTTCACGGCCCAGTGGAAGACTAGCAGATTTGGAATAGTCCAGATCTCCAAGGGGAGCTGATTCCAGAGGGCCGCTGCAGCTACAGAGAAGGCTCTCACTCGTGGGCCTTCACTGGTTAGCTGATGGGACCTGGAGGAGGCCGACTGTGCGATCTCACAGGGCGCTGGGAGTTGTAAGGCAAGAAAAGGCAGTCTTGAAGGTATCATGCTCCTTTGAAAAACCTCACTAGCACCTTGAATTGCACCCAGAGGACAATTGGGAGTCAGTATATCTCGTGGAGGAAAGATGTGATATGGGTGCACTGGGGCACCACAATTTTTCTTCCCAGGTTTGAGTCTAATTGCTTTGAATTTGAGTACCAAAATATACTTCTCTCTCTCTTTAATTTTTTATGATGGGAAAAGGGGCATTGGTTCTTTGTAAGTACTTCATCAGATTTCTACATAGCATTGATACCAATTGTGCTATGTAGAAAATAAATTTATTATTTCACTGGGCTGTTTGAAATGGAAATAGTTTCTGATGTTAAGAATAGATTAACAATAATGAATTGTGGATTATGGATGGATGTGTGGATGGGAACAGGCTGTGAATCAATAATTCTAAAAAAAATGAGTATCACAATACATATTCATGTAGATACTAGTTACAAGTGAGAATTTGAGGTTAGTCTTATATTTGTCCTGTACAAGTAACCAGGAACAGGAGCAGAGTTCAAAGCACAAAAAGTTTATTTCATGCTTCCTATATACAATAATCTGATCTACTAATGGTCAAGCCAAATTGGTGCTAGATCAAAGTTAAAAAAATTCATGAGCTGGAGTTAGGTCTCTTGTGGAAATGTAGGGATTCCAAATTTATGATCCATTTAACCCCACTCTCAAGACCAACCTGCTCATCTCCTACAATTTATTTTTCAAGGAATAAATCAACTTTCCAAATCATCTTGATTATCCTCAAGTCTCTCTCTCTCTATATGATCATTAAGAATAGTTAACAGTTAACACATAAGCTATTTCTTTGTTTCAGAATTAATGCAAAACAGTAAAGTTCTCTGTAATATCTGGATCAAAAAAGAAAACTTCATATCTGATTGATGAGTAAAGTAAAAGAAAACACTGGAAAAACCAGACAAACAAAACATTTTATATTTTGAGAAAGCAGATCTAGAAGATACAGCATCTTTGCATTCTATTTCAAAGGTTCTGCTTGCTGAAATAAATGTAGAATATATTCCTGTATTATAGATAATAAAAACCTGATCACGATTGTATAGGATTTCTGTGCTGAATGGAAAGATAAATAGTTTAAATTTCCAGTTTATATTCTATTTGCAGTTAAAATACACACACACACATGCACACAGCAGACAACTAAAAATCTTTTTAAATCCTTAAATTCAACACCAAAATCCAGAGCAACAGAATACCTATAGCAGCATTTTCAATCTGGACTATTCTTGTTTCATAATAATCCAGAATTAAATAGTTTTATCCCTGACACATTTTAACCTAAAGAATCACATCTGTCTTTACTCCCTGCTGCTTTCTGCATTACTTTCTTAGAAATAAAATCAGATTCAGCTTTCAGCTATTATTCAACTTCAAGAAGCTGATACCATTTTAATGAGGAGAGAGGTGTTCCTTGTCTTTTTGACTTTGGATCTATAATTTGCTATCACAGAACAGTAACTTAAAGAAAAAAATAAAAGTTTTTTTCTGCTTACCATTAAATTTATTTCAGCAGTGAATCATACCATACCTACATCATTATACAAAAATCCTAAATTTACCATTTCTGATTTTTTCCTTGTGTTGCATAATATTGAATAACATGTTGGGTAAGCATCAGTGTACATGATAAAGAAACTGTGATGGGTAGAGTGAATATAAGCCCAAAGGATCACTACTAAATCTACAGATTTAGGGTACTTTGTTATCTACATTACTATGGCAAAATACATGATGAATGTTGCAAAGACAAGGTAGACAGTAACTTGGATTCCTCCAGCCATCAGAAGACTGAATCTTATTTTTTTTTCTCCAAATCTGTAATGTCATATGCTGAAAAGTATTTAAATTTAGCTAATACAAAAATCTGATAAGACCATCAGTTAAAAACAAAGGCCTTGAAAAACAAAGAAGCACCCTTGTAAATAGTCTAAACTGATCATATTATCCCCCATATGTGAAGTTGTTCCAAGAATATTTGCTTTTCTTCACCACCCTTTTGTTGGAATCAAGACCCAAGAGCAATATCTATAACATTGTTCTTCCTGTGCAATATCAGCAAAAACAAGCTGACATTTGTACAAATTGATTTCAGTTAAGAAATGTCAGGAAAGTGCTTCATGTTTTCAAAAACTGTCTCACTGAGGTAGTGGTGGTGAGTCACATGACAAGATGATGCAAGGACTCTGTAAAGTTTACTATTGTGGCAAGCCCAGCAGGAGAACTACAATTCAATCAAATATTTCAGTAGATGTCAAAAACTAAGGAATCAGAACTTACTCCATTTGAAGTTTGTCAGATGTGAGTAGATAAATTTAGGTACAGTCATCATTTTGTCCCCTCCAGCTCTGTTCCATTTTCTTTACTTTTTTTTCCCTACTTTTTTGTCTTTCTTCTATATTTTCTACTCTTTCATCTCGTCTGCATTAAAGCTATGTCCCTCCTACATGTTTTTATTCTTTGCAAGGCATTCTGTCAAGATTTCCTTTATGTTATCCAATTTTAATCCATTTAGTTTCTCATTTTTCTTCTCTCACCCACCTAAATTTTTATGGAAGTCTAATAAGGTTGTCCTGGCATACATGTGTGGGTTTTTAAAGTAAGCTTCACTGGAATAATGCATTTTTCTCCCTTTTCATTTTAGAATGCAAACAAATCTTGTCAAAGATATTAAGAGTATAAATGCATCAGTTCCATTCTTCCTCAAGTAAGCTGCTACAAACTCGGTATCTTTTTCTTCACTGTTATTTGTACGTTTGCTATATTATACCCACAAAAGATTTTTTTTTTCCGGAGGTGATGGACTCAAACCTATTACTGTCACTTAAGCCTCCATGCAATTTACATGATGTGAATATGTGAATAAAACAGACAAGAAGATGCAAGGACTCTATAAAACAATCACTTCCATTTAGATTAATATATGTATGATATTTGGCAAGTGAAATATGTCACACTGAGATAGGACTCAGTCCTTCTTTGTTCAGGAATCAGTGCTATTCGGCAAAAAGGAGTTGTATAAGCAATAGATAAGATGCACAACAGCAATTGAGTTTTAATATTAGACTAAGAAAATTAGCAGTTAACATTCTATTAGAGATGAAGGATAAAATGGTTCTATAGGTTTGGCTGACATTATAAGGAAAATATGTTTGAATCCAGTATCTGTTCTTACTAAGCTGACACAATGATTTTTTATAGAAGTATAATTGAATAACTGTACCTTTATTTAGAAGAGCTGTGCACAATCTATCAGCCAGTGATGAAATTCATATGACAGAAAAAGGTTATTTCACCTACTTCAAATTTATTGGTCGTGTGTAATTTATGTGGATGGTCCATTAATTAGTGGACAAATAATTTATTTATGCATTATTTCGATTTACTGTAAATAGTGATCAGTCTCAACGACATTACTCTGCTTTACTCACAGCAATTAAATTATATCCAGCATTAAAAATATAAGAATATATAACAACAATATTAAAAAAAAACTTCATAGGAACACAGTTAGTAGCAAGATACCACTACCCGACTTTATCATTTCAATCCCCAGTGATCTATGTAATGCCTTAAGTGCCCTCTTGTGATGTCTGGGTTGTGGGACTTTGGTTGGGAAGCAAGAGGCTTCAGCTGAACCCTGGAAAGATGGAGTGACTGTGGATTCAAGGGGAATTATCAACTTTATTCTGGATGGGGTTACACTACCCAAGACAGACCTGGTGTGAAATCTGTTTTCCTAGCCTCATGACTCCTGCTCAAAGAGCAGGTGGAAGTTGTAGCTGGGAGAGCCTTTGAGGAACTTTATGTTGTGTGCCAGTTTTTTCCCTTTCCTGGATTGTGAAGTCCTCTACATAGTCACTCATTCCCTGGTCATCTTCTGATCAGATTACTGCAAATGTTCTCCATGGGGCTACCCTGAAGAATATTCAGTAGCTACAACTGGTACGGAACACAGCAGCATGGACAGTTCTGAGGCCTCTCTGATGGCACACATGACTCCGCTGTTGTGCGAGCTGTGCTGTTTGCCAGTTTGCTTCTAGGTCTAATTTTAGGTGTTCGTCATTGCCTTTGAAGACTTTTATAGCATGAGTCCAGGGTATCTGAGGGTTGTCTTACCCCATTGGAACTAGCCCACTCCATTCATTCCAGCAAAAATGGCTTACATTGGTTCCCATCTGCCAAAGAATTTTGGATGGTGGAGTCCAAGAAATGAGCCTTTTTTGCTATGGCCTCCACCCACTAGAATATTCTTTTGCTAGAAGTGAAGTCTGTACACACTCCTAGCCTTCCAGCAAAGCCTGAGAATTTGACTCTCCTGCTTCATATGGGGGCCCAACAGGGACTATTATATTGGGGGTGACTGACCAGATGGACACTCCTATGCCACCCTTTGTTTTGGTTTTTTAGCATGTTAACTTTTCTAATTAACTCATCTGACTTTATAGCATGTTAACTTTTCTAATTAACTCATCTGACTTTATATTTTTTACTACTTTTTTATTTTTCATCATATTGTAAGCCACCTAAAGTCTCTGTGTCAGTGAGATGGGTGGCATAGAAATTTAATAATTAAATAAAATAAATAAGATATACAAAAACCAAGAGCTATCAGCATAGCCACTGTACAGGCTCTACCAGACACATGGTTTTCCAAACCTGATGGAGCAGATGGTGCTCAGTGCATGTCTGGTAAAATGGATAGATGCACTGGTGGTTTTCAAATCATACCACAACTGGTTCTGTGGGTGTGGCTTTGTGGGCATGGCTTTGTGGGTCATGTGACTGTGTGGACGTGGCCAATTCAACATCACTCATGGCAAGGTGGGGCAGCATCTTGCTGTGAGTGACATTGAGTGGGCCACACACACTCAGTCACATGACTGATGCTGCAGAAATCAACAGGTAGGTTGATTTCCCCCTCCCCCCAGACCCTTGGGCTGACATACATGATATATCTCATGGTGCCAGAGGCTCCTCACAGGTCCCAGCACCGTGAGAAGCCATTTCTTTTTTGGAGTGCATGCCAAAAAAAGAGGCTGCTATTGGAGGGACTTGCTCACACACCAGCTCCTCAAAGAAGGTCCCGGTCCTAGAGTGATGACATCTGTGTGTGCATGCTAGCACTGCTCTGAGAAGGAAAGAAGAAGCAGATCTCTCCTCCTTCTCATAGCAGAGCCAGCATACACACACAAAATGCCAGGACCAGGATTTTCTTTGAGGAGACACCAGGGAGTGAGCCCTTCTCTGATCTGCATCTTTCCACCACACAAAATCTACAGGCGCTAAGTAACGAAGCTTGACCCGGACCGGCAGAGTTTTATTGGGGAAAGAGCAGCTGGGCTCCACCTCCTGCTACTCTTTCCCTGAGAAACTCTGCTGGCCCTGGAAGAGCTTCATTGTTTAGCGCCCACAGATTTCATGGAGTGGAACTGGAAAAACTCCAAGTGAGCCCTTCTCTGCTCTGAGCTTTTCCATCCCACAAAATAATGCTGGTAAGGGCTGTGGGGTCATGTTCCATGGAAGAGCCACTAGAGTGATCTGCGGGCAGACCCTCCCAAGTACCAGCGTTAAGAGCAGCCTTCACTTTGGTTCACCCCAGTGGGAACTTTAAAAGCAGCGCTTATTCTCTCCAGCAGCCTTTGCTTCACCCCAGGCCACAGGAGTGTGCTCTGTGCTGGAGAGAAGCATTGCTTTTAATGTTCCCGCCGGGGCGAAGTGAAGCGAAGGCTGCTCTTGACACCGGGGGGAGCATGCTCTGTGAAAATGCCACCAGAGTGATCTGTGGGCAGCTGGTCCCAAGTACTGGTGTTAAGAGCAGCCGTAGCTTCTCTATGCCCCGGTAGGAACTTTAAAAGTAGCGCTTCTCTCCAGCACGGAGCACACTCCCATTGCCTGGGGTGAAGCAAAGGCTGCTGGAGAGAAGTGCTCAGGCACCATACACTGTCCCAGCTGCCCCCAGCCCCACAGCAGCATAGAAGTGGCTGGGAAGCTACAAAAGCCACTGCTGCTCCCTGCAACTGTGTAGAAGCCCCCCCATCCCTGCCCCAGAATTTACCTGACTTAGCTGGTACAAAAAACCAGGAGTCACACAACTTCAGGTGCGAGGAAAGAAGTCTGTAGCTACCTGCTCTTTTTTGGTGTGAGAAGCCGCAGGCTTCTTGCACCCCAAAAGAGGCAGTGGCTGCAGGCTTCTCCTCACCCCGAAAAGCCTCTGACGTGAATCCCATGACTTGAGGTGAAGAATGATGGAGCGGGGTGAGCAGATGGTGACCTGGCAGGCAGAGGTGTCACTGTGAGCTGTTTTTTTGAGCTCAGCACCAATCAGCTGAACTTAAAAAAACAAGGTAATTATTTAACTATTTAGGTCAGGTGGGTGGGGGAAGGAGGATGGGAAGGTGGGCAGTGCCATCCTGGGGTGATATTTGCTGGTTCAGCAAATTAGCACCACCAGTTCCCACAAATTGGGTCAAACCAGCTGAATATCAACCCCTGGATAGATCTAATCAGATAGAGGCAGTTCTCAAATAATCTAGTCCCATGCCAAGGGTTTTATCAATCATTTTGAATTCAATCAGACATACTGGTCACCAATGCAATCTGTGAAACATGACACCCACAGAAATGACCAAACTAAGGAAGTACATGCTGATCAAACAGCTGAAACTTGGATCCTCTTCCAGAGTAACTCCATGTAAAATGCATTGTAATAGTACATTTGGGAGATGACCATGGCACAAATGACCATGAACAGGATGTCCCGGTATAGGAATAGGGACAACTGATGCAATACATGCAGTTGTGCAAGATCCTCTTACTGTAGCTGCCACCTATTCCTTGAATAGGAGCTATGATCTATAAGTAAAGAACCTCAGATTTCCACATCCTACTCCTGTAATACATCCAAAAGTACAAACAACACTGTTTCAGACCATACTCATATGTTAAAATTCAGGCAATTAGAATGTTAACATTTATATTGACTTTGGTTCAGTCAGTCCATCATCCATGCACACAAGGCAAGTAGCTTGGAGAACTTCATTTAATCACAACGTGGTACAGGTAACTGAGTTAATCGAGAACAGTGTCAGGGCTGGATTCCTGCTGGCCGCTCTTTATCATAACCGGCTCATTACGTCATGGCCGGACTAACGAATTTAAAGGCACCAAGCACCACAAAACATCCAGAGCCCGACAGGTTCTATAATATATAGAAACACCCTGCATTCTTGTGAAAATTAATACTTTTCAGAATTTAGCAGTCTGATTTGTGACTCTAGTAGTCTTGAATTTTCAGATGGTTATAGTTTCTTTGTTAGAGAGATCTCTATGTTTGATTAATACAATATCCACCTCACATGCATATGAACCTCTGTTTCCTTCCAAATGTACCTATGCTCCCTGTTTTTTAAGATACTTTTGTTAAGTTCATTTCTCTTGCTTTATAACTTCCAAGGACTTCTAAAGATTAGGGCAATCTTTCTAACAGGAAGAACAGTTTGACAATAGGGTCAGTTGGAGAGCGGTAGAACCAGTTAATCACTAAATGTACTCTAACTGAAGTTGAATAACCATCTGTTGGGAATAACAATTTTGAATCCTGTACTGATCAGGAACTTGTCATGGCCAACCTGCTGCAGTCAATTCACCATGGCCAACACACTGTGGGACAACTCGCCATGGGACAAGTCACTGCAGGACAATTTAATAATTCTATTTAATTATTTAAAATAAATAAAATTTATTTTAATTGTTAGCATTCACATTTCATTCTGTTCTACCTTTTGCATCCTTTCTTTAATGATTCTATTCCATCATTTCTTTGAAAATAGTGTAACTCTTGTCCTACAGTAAGTTATCCTATGGTGAGATAGCTGTGGTGAGTTACCCATAGTGAGTTGCCATGGTGACCTGGCCACGGCAAATTGTCTTAGACCCATACTGATTAGGGGATTGGACTTGACCACCTATAATATCCATTTCAATTCTGTGAGTGCGTAATACCAAAATTCTGCTATTTCAACTCTCCCTCTCCCTCTCTTTTTTACATCTGTCACATTAGTTGCCACTTCAATATACATACTTCTTTGCTTAAAATCCAGGGTGGCATTGTGAAAGAGACATTTTCCTTTCCAAAATTGCCTCTACCAGTTCTTTAGATCTTGTGGGCTATTTTCTGAGATATTCATAATAAAGGAGATAGTTGGTAGGAACATTAGTGAAACGTGCAACAATTCTTCAATCTAACCCATTAGCAAACTCTAATACTTCACTCTTAGAATCACTGAGTTTGAAAGGTGATATTATCAAATGACATATTTATACAGCATTTTAAGTGAATATATGTATTTAAATATTTATTAAAACACATATTGAGAAAGAAATAATTGTTGTAGCAATTGAACTATCTAGGTAAAAATTGATTAGTAACCAAATGGCACAGAACTATGCTAATAAAAACATGCCAAAGAGACATTTATCACATAATTGTATATGCATTTATGCTATTTTATTATCAGTGTTTCCATTTTGTTTATATAGATATGTAACCATCCAAGAGTTAAAGCATACATCAAATGTCCAATAAACTGCAAACTATTATTTTCTTATTTGCATTTTCCAAGTAAGGATTATGATATCCTTCATAAGAAACAGAATGCCAAAAAATAAAGAGGAAACGTGGGTTAATGTTAGGGTTTAGGGTAATAGGTTTTGCATTACCTCCTCTCAGTAAAAAAGAAAATATTCCTAAAACCAAATTCCACTTTAGCTGTTTAACATTTTGGGAAAATTTTTAGCAGAACTATCATTTTGATGGAACAATATTCTGCTGGTTTAAGAATATGCTGTTTGCCTTTATCATTAGCCTGTCTATTTACAGTTATTTAGCCAAATAAGCTGTTCACAAAGGTGGACAGGTATATATTTTGTGAGTGCAAATTAGCTCTCCTAATACACAAGCATATTTCTAATATTAAATTCATTGACCATGAAAAATTATCAGTGACTAGTCTGCTCAGATTATCATATCTTCACAAAAAGATTTAGGGGATGCACTATTTTTTTCCCAATCATAGAAATGGGTTAAGAAATAAGAGATATTTTGCAGTGTAGAGCAGCAAGGCAAGACTCTTATAATCAAGGCCTATAGCTGTAACAAGATCAGCATCATGTGAAGAGGGAGGAAACTTGGAGGGTTGTAAAACCACCTTGGTAACATTAGATTAGCCTCTATACATTGACTTCTGTTCATAGCGGTGTGTGTGTATGTGTGTGTTGTGTACAGATCATAGGTGGCCTATCCTCAATTCTGAATGGATCAGTGGCAATTTTTTTTGCTAAGTGATAATGTCTTGCAGACATGAGAATTTGAAATGTGTTGGATGAATGAATGGAAGGAAAGTCTGGATCTTAATCTCTAGGTTCTGTACCACTACCAGTACCAGTGCCAGTTGGATAGGACCTTGGAGGTCTTCTAGTTTAACACCCTGCTCAAGGAGGACCATTTATACCATTCCAGACAAATGGCTGTCCAATTTCTTCTTAAAAAGAAAGAAACCTCTCAGCTGGACTACTGCAACACACTCTACATGGGGCTGCCCTTGAAGAGCGCCCGGAGACTTCAACTGGTACAAAATGCAGCCGCGAGAGTGATTAAGGGTGTACCTCGGTGCACCCGTATAACACCT
>JANHGC010002974.1:133260-146942 GCA_027560395.1 Boaedon fuliginosus | reverse complement strand
CTGTTTTTATATTGTGTTGTTAGCCACCTCGAGTTCCCTTCGGGTGAAGAGAGGCGGGGTATAAATTTAATAAATAATAATAATAAATAATAATAATGGGATGGAATGGGACGGGACAGCAATGCAATGCAATGCAGTGGAATGGCGTGGAATGGAATGGAATGGAATGGAATGAAGGTAATTAAAGCCTCTTTGAGGCATTCCAAGGGGATGTTTTCATTTAATCATTTTTACTGTTTGTTTTATGTTGTTTTACGGTTACAAGTTTTACTCCTATTGTGAGCTGTCCAGAGTTGCTTAAGATAGGCAGGTATACAAATCTTTTAAATATATAAAATATGGTAAAATATTTCTAATACCTCTTGCAATTTGCATAAATGAAAAAGTACTGCATATATTTAGGATTTTTTTTCTGATCTGCATATCAGAAAGTGCTAAAAAAGCTATAGAAAGTGCTAAGAGAATAATTTTAAGTTTATCTCTTTGTTCTATCCGATTTCTATTTCACATGATTAAATTAAAAGATATATGCACAGACAATATCTTTAGTGATGATTTTCATGCATGCTAAACTTCTTGACTAAAACACAAAATGTATAGAAAGACAAACCTGATAAATGTTTCATTAATTGCTCATTTTGGGAAATTGAAATTGTGCATTAAAATTAATTCTAAGACAAGTTCATATGCATTTCTGTAATGTTCATCTAATCAGTCCAATTTTATTTGAATCTACTT
Organism: Boaedon fuliginosus; assembly: GCA_027560395.1. Classification (NCBI taxonomy): domain Eukaryota; kingdom Metazoa; phylum Chordata; class Lepidosauria; order Squamata; family Lamprophiidae; genus Boaedon; species Boaedon fuliginosus. Next base: position 146,204 of record JANHGC010002974.1, on the reverse strand, counting down.
TTTTTTTTACAAAACTATGCATTTTTATCACATTTTTTTATCAATCATTCATCTGTATACAATATTTTTAAAGAATGTATTCATATTATTGGAAAGGTATTGAATGTCTCATTGCATTTTTTAAATATAAGAATACTAGGAAAAGTAAACACAATAAATATGTAAAAACATTCAGCTGGAACAAACTTCTCAACCATCCCTGTACCTAAATAGAAGTAATCCTTGAAATGTAGCAAGAAATATGTAATGCAAATTGCCAAATCCCCCTATGAAGAACTACATCTAAGAATTGGGGCACATTCCACCCAATACTGATTTTATATTCATCACTAATTTTACTCCAAAAGCATATTTAAAATGGTCTGTGACTGTTTTCACTTCTACTGACTTGAATTGCCGAGAATAAGGAGCAAAATTGATTTCCTACCTAAAGCTACTGCTGCTGAGTTTGCAACAAGAAAAATATACTTATTCCCATTCCAAACAAATGAATAGGGGAAAATTTCTCTTGTTCAACTCAATTTCTACCACCACTTCTAAAAAGAAAAGAGACACGTATAAATATCTTTGTTCCAAGAATTTTAAATAGGTCAAAGTGACATTTTCTGTGGAATCTATATCACTGAGAGTTGGGATAGGTAAAGCAAAAGATATGTTATGACAAAAATGAAATTACAGCATACCATCACCACCCCAAAAAAATACAACAATATTTCCATCCCAAAGCTTTATTAGTCTTTTTTTTTTCTTCTAAACTAATTTTGCTACAAAATTGATAAAATTGTATATGGTTGGGGACAGGATGGTGTCAGCCCTATTAAGTAGATGAGACCAAATTATAGACTTCACAGAAAGACTAAAACTACACTTTTCTGAAATAGACTATAACCACAGTGTTGTAGAACCTATCCTTCTTATGCCACAGTAAATCAGAGAGGCATTTCCCATTTCCATTATAATATCTTGTTTCCCATAGCTTAAATAATGTTGCGTAAGTCAGCCTATATGACAGTTCTTGCCTATCATAGTTAAATCAGTACAGACAATAGTTTACTAAAACGGTTGAATTCAAGGAAAGCCTTTTGAGGAAGGGACACACCCTTGCCTTTTTCAGGGTAAGATATACTACCCAGTCTTTGAAAGCTATTGACATCAAAGCATGATCTCCATGGTGCTTTAACAAGCCAGAAGGATCTGTTTTGTGCCGTACATCTATTTATGCAACACCATTTTTATGCCCCTAATTTCCTTCTCAGCTCCTCCTATCCTGCTTTCACCCCTTGCTCTCTCCTCAAAAGGCAAAAGACATATCCACCAGCTTCATCTACCATATCACACAAATACAAAACAGGCCATCAAACAACCAGAATCCCCTCAACAAAGCTCTCTATTTTCCCTGCCACACATGCTTTTTTCTGTATCTGCTGTCTTCCTGCTAAGAAGATGATAATTTGAATGCCTGTTGTAGTCCAGTAATATAAAACTGAAGCAGAATGTTTACAAGACAAAAGTCCTTTTTACCTAATATTTAAAGATAGCAACTGAAATGTAAGACTTGGCACAAGTCAAGAGCTGGAATCCACTAAAAAAAGCAAACAAAAAACAATCCAAGACCAACATGTTTACACATGTACTGAGAACAGCATGTCAAAAGAGGAATCAATTGGATCTGACATGTCACAGCAGGCCCCAAATATCTGGCAGACTACAACATTTTCTCCCCACCCCCAGCCTAGATGGCATCACTGACTCTGCATCTCCACAGACCCCACTGATTCCATTAATTCTGCTAGACCTGGAAATCTAACTTCACCATATGTAAACCTACCACTATCAATTTTCAGGCTTCTAAGGCCTCCACAAACCCTAGCTTCAGCAATGGCATTCCTTGGGTGTTATAACAGACAAAAGTGTTAGTGAATGCCAAATCAGCCTTTCCACCTGATGTCAGAGGGATCACAACTATCACCAAACAAAGCAAAAAACCAAAAACATAACCAAATAACCACAAACACACATATACATGCCTATCTTCTCAGCCATCTTCCAAATGCCATCGTTCACTATTCACTTTGAAATGAAACTGGATGCAGATACTACTGTTTAAACCACTCTTACCAGAATCTAAACAGGAGAAGCAACATTGAAGGATGTTTTATTTAGGACCTGCTTAAATCTAAAGCTGGTGTTGTGAATCCATTTACACAGTCACAGAATCATATAACTAGAAGAAGCTATTAAGGCCATTGTATCCAAGCTCAGTAGGCATCCAAATTAAATCATCCCTGATTGGTGGCTGTCAAGCATCTGCTTGAACATGTTCATTATGTGGGGGCCCATCATGTCTTGTGATATTTGGTTTTGCTGTCAAACTTCTCTTGCTATGAATACATTTTGTATAACATTCAGCCAGAAATCATTTCTACTACTGATACAAAATGAATTATTCACTGTTTCTGTATTTGTAGCTGATTGGCATGTGTTATGTGTGGACAATTAGGATTTTCCTTTCCTAGTCTATTTTTTCCCTAAATCTTGTATTCTACCCTTCCTGTTAGGAGATAATTACTGCATTTTAATAAGGTGTTATTTTTTTTTAATTTCACCCATTTCTCTGGAAGAGGGTTTGCAATAGATTTTTTTTCCCGTTTCCAGCACTGTGACTCCAGAATTTAACTCTACAAAGCTCATCAGACTTTGGTCATTCAAGCCATGATCTAGGTTTACCAAATGTCAGCCAGATAACCTCCTGAATTGCATTTGTCAATCTTGAAGTAAATAAGTAAGCTTACATGTCAGAGTAAGAGTGGCAGTATTAGTAACACTGGTAGTAATTAGAAGATTTGTTCAGCCTAATCTGGCCAAATCTGATGTAGGCAAACTTTTACAACCCCACCCTTTGCATTCATATGATGTTCCATGTTTTTCTAATTTCTATGTATTTCTGAATTCTTATTTAGCTTTTTTAAAAAATGCTTAAAAGGTCATGTTCCAGTTGAAAACGGCTTGCACTTGAAAAGATACACAAAGATTCTCAAATATGAGTGTTGTCAAGGTTTATGTAATTTCCCCCCTCCCCTGCTACTTTAAATTGCACAGTCACAAGGCACTTCAATGCATGGGTCAATGCACAACCACTGATTTTTATTCATATAAACATTTGCAAAAGGGAAATTATGATTTTGTCACTGAACAAACAGGAGGACATTTGGACTTGCTCAGTCTAGTGAAAGAGAAGTCAGTCGTCTGCATAAACCAAGAAGAGATGATTGAAAATAGATTTGTGGGAAACCCAAAGAAGGGCTTCCATGTTGATCTCCCTGTACAAGGAATATACAATTTGTCAGATAAATGATGTATACAACAGCAGTTATTGTCATGTTTATTTCCCCCTAATTACAACTTATTTTCAATCTAGCGCTATACTAACAAATAATGGCTGTGACTGCATTGGCTTTTTTAAAAGCACTGGCTCTGATCATAAAAAGGGAAAACAAACATTAATACCCTTAACACTTTTCTGCTCCACTCAATTCAGGCAATGTTTCATATGATGGCAAAAATTCTTTGTTAAGATGCTTGCTTCTGTCCAGAGATGGGCTGCACATACTGTAACAACTGGTTTACACAGTGCAGAACCAAAAATGTGAATGCATGCACGCACACCTCCTGTGTATGGCTGCAAAACCACTGGGATTTCCTGTGCACATCAGCTGTGGACGAGGTGCGGAGCGCAGCTGGGCTGCGTGGGCGGGGCGAGCATCCCAGATATATAGGACAGGACAGCACTGGGGTGGATGGGTGGGCTAAGCCAATGGTTGGAACTACCAGTACAGCGAAGCAGTCTGAACTGGCAGCAGCCCACCACTGCTTCTGTCCCACTTCTACCCATTATTTGGATAAGTTAGGAATGTGGCTGTATGGTAGACCACTTGTTTTGCTACCTATTCAAGGCCATTTGAATGTATACTTTTTAAAAGCTTTCTCAAATACCAGTCTGAAAGTGAGAAGCAGTGGGAAGGCAATGTCAGACTTGAGAGTTTACCATTGAGAAAACCCTGATGCTCACCTCTGTTTTTATAAAATGACAAATCAGCATTGCCTTAATAATAATGACAGATAGGTTTGTATGCTGCTTTTGAATGTAGAGAAATTGACAAGAATCAGGCATTACAGAAGGAAGGCCAGTATTTGTGAAATGACTAGGCAAGGACAATGACTAACTGTAGAGGAATGAATAGATGAAAAATGTTCATTTGCCAAATTTATTTAGGAATACATTACATCACGGAGGAATGGTTTAATGATTAAATACCTTCTGTACATCCAAAAGGTCTTGAATCCTTGGCTTTTGCCATTAAGATAGGAAAACCATAAAGTATGAAAAAATTATTGTCACACTGCCTTATCTCAGCATATGGCCGCTTTCCATGGTAGGTCTGAAGGGTAAGGGAAAAAGCTTCAATGGGCAGCAATTTGATCTCACATTTATCTTGCAAGAAAATGGAATACTCCCTTTCAATGCCTTCCAAAGGTGTAGAATTCAGCTTTCAGAATTTTCAGTAATGAAAATACTTTGAGGAAATTTAAAAAGCTGAAATTCAGACACCTGAAAGACACCAAGTTTGAAGAAAGTTCAAGTGGGAAATCAGAACTGGAGCTGTGCAATTGCACAACTTTGCACAATGGACCAAAGATTGATTTGGCACTTGGAAATATATATTCTTCTAAATGCTGAAATTTGACTAAAAGCTATATTTAGCAATGTTCCTTGTACCTAAAAGAGGTGTGTGACATCTGTGATAGATATGGAACAGGAAAACCTTTCCTCAACATCAGCAAGTAATGAGGAAAATGTCTGCTAAATTTCCACCTGCTTTGTTAGATTTATAGCCCAGAAACACTGTCAGGAAATTGGTGAAGGGAAAAAAATGGTGAAGACAGGAGACAAATATGCAAGACCATGGAATTGGTGGAACAAGAGTAGATATCCATTAATAGGTAATTTATTTACATTATTTATATATTAATATAAAATTAGAAATAATCTTAATGCCAATTAATTAATCATTGCTTATACTTATAGTTACTACTACAAACTGCATGTGACAACCTTACCCAATCTTGGAAGCTAAAATTAGTAATGTAGTATGGATGGATGATTGCCAGGAAATCCAAGAAAGATTGAAAAGTTAAAAAAAAAAAGCTTCCTGAAGGGAGTGATAGACAACTTTTTCCTGTCATCGCAATCATCAGTAGTTTTTGACTTTAGAAAGTCTTTAGCTGATTTCTTCTCTGCCCACAAACATGGCCTGTGATGAACTGCCTCTGCTATTGTTCCAGAGAACGGAACATTTCAGAGTTGTAAAGCCAATTAGTTTCCAAGGTGATTGTGTTTCTCACTTTCCTTCCTTGAAATATGAATATGTTGTTTTCATTTACTTCCTGTTACAGCATGATGGGATTCTTTTTGAACTGGAAGGCTACTGCATATTTGCATATTCAGTCCAACTTGCACCATAGGGTTTTTATAAGGAAAGGAGAGCATCATGCAATTTACAGAAACAAATAAAGGTATAATGCAAATCTAATAAATAGTAGGTTAGTTTCCCATCTCAGAATAGTTAATGGTCATCTATACCCTTCTACCACAAACCAATTATTTTAATATATTTTGTATTGTCAGAGAAAAAACTTGTCAGAGTTGCCAGGTTCTATATCCTTCAAATTTATCTATGAATTCAGATAATTAACTAATTCTTAGGTCTGGTTGGTAAGTCATATTAAACAGAGTAGAACTCTTTTTATCTAAAAATAGGATTGATTATGTGATGAATCTGTGAAGTGTGTAATGAGACTGGCTTTAAGAGTATTTTAATCTGTAGCTAACAAACTACATATGGATCTATCTAATGCAGCAGTGCAGATTGTCTCATGATCAGAAGGGGCATTGTTTAGGAAAGGGAGTGTGCCTCTGTGTAAATGAATTTTTTTCTGCTTTGACAAGTAATCTAATCATTTATCACAGCATTGTCAGTATATCTGTATTTGAGTAAATGCAAAATATCTGTTCTTCAAAGAGATAAAAATCTGCAACCCCGCCCCCACACCAATTTCATTTTTTCCCCTCCCAGTCCCATAATGTCTATGATTCCTAGCTATCTTGACTATTGCTACACAATGCAACAATCTCAAGCCAAAATAACCAGCTTATGACTGAGAAGTCACTTGGGGGAAGTAATTACAGCTAAGTGTTTTCATAATGTAAAAAAAATATTGCCAATCTGTTAATATGGGTTTTCTGTGAAGTTAAATGATTGACCTTAGCATACTGGACTACATCAATTAAAGATCTGATTTCCTTTTAATTCCATAACCATTTACTTCCAGGCACTGTTTCAATGTCTTCTTGTCTTCTGCAACTCCTATTGTCTTTCTGGCCAGGGGCTGCCATTTTGTTTGATGAAATGCTCAGTTGCACAGCAGGGAGCTCAGACATTGCTCAGTGTAGGACAGCGATAATTCAGCTCAACTCATCCCTGTTAAAATGTCAGATTTAGCATGGGTATCTGTGAGTGTAAAGAAATAACACATTCTTTGATTTAACACAATGCCAGTACTTTGTTGGTTTCAATACTTCTATAAAGCAATCTCTCTGTTTTGTTTTGTTTCTCTGTTGACATCTTCTACCCCTTTGGCTTTTTTTGCCACAGTGCTACTATTGCTGTTAAAATTGTTTTTATAATGAAACACAGTAGTCCTTGAAATGCTCTGCCATCCATGCTTTTAAATCAGAACTAAATGGTTTCCATCTGTCTTAACATCATCTGGTATTGGCAAAACTGTTTCCTTGTTGATATTTAATGACTTTTTGTGTATTAATTAAAAAAAGAGAGAAAAGCAGAACAAGAAAGGGCATTTATTCATAATATAAAGACAAGAATCTTGACGTTGCTCCCTGTTGGTAGGGAAATAGGAAACAAAACATCCAACCTGCCCTGTGTTGATATCGGTAGCATTAGAATGCTTTCTTGTGGCATATGGTTAAGGTTAAGCAGCTTGGTTTCCCATGAGCATCCCTGCTACTTTTGCTCTGATGGCAGCAGCAAATACAATAACAAATTTAGTATCAGAGTAAAGGCTATTTTTAGAAACTTTAAAAAGTACACATTAATTATAATTGAACAATTATGTAGTATTACCAACAAGAACTTAAGGGTTTTAAGAAGTGTAAACTTTGTGGAGGAATTAATCTGCCGACATTCCAGAATCAAAAATAAAGACAAGATAATTCAACATACCTTAACATAATATGCAAACCCTTTTTCCTACCTTTCCTCCTACCTTCCCTCCCCAAGTATATGTCTTGCCTCTTTACCCTTAAGGAAATAGTTTCTGCATAAGTAAGTATATTGCATCAAGATTGCAAAAATCTGGTAACCACTAGATGACCATAAAAAGTTGGCTTTCTGAATTTTTTTCCTACCTTCTAGTGGCCACGTGTAATTTTGCTGGTCAGATTTGGTAGGTGGTAGCAATGTTCTTCACCCTCAACAACTTTAAGATGTGTGGACTTCAATTCCCAGAATTCCCCAACAGGATGCATTTTGCTTCTTTCTCCTCATCTGTCTTCTTTGGAAAGAAAGAGATATCAGCTTAGATTAAGGAGGAAGTAAAAAGACAATTTTCGTAAATACAGAGTTCCAAGAGCTGAGTATGCAATTTCAGAAAATACAGTATATAGTTCTAATGTCCTGGGAAATAGAACATGAAAAAACAGACAAGTACACATACATGCAGACATACAATTGGCAAGAAAGTGAGATCCCACAGAGTTGGCCTATTAAGGGTCCCATCAGCTAAACAATGTTGGGCCCCCGTGCTAAGGCCTTCTCTGTGGCGGCGCCGACCGTCTGGAACGATCTACCCGTTGAGATTAGGACCACCCCCACCTTGTTAGCCTTCCTCAAAGCTGTGAAGACCTGGCTTTGGCGGAGGGCCTGGAACTAACATGTCCCTCCCTTTGGATGACTGTTGTGAGTGACTGGATTAGAAACATTTTTAATTATTATATATATACTGTATTGAATTGTTTTTATTGTAAGCCGCCTAGAGTTCCCTTGAGGCGGGGTATAAATATAAATAAATAAATAAATAAATAAGATAAATAAATAAACCTTGCTAAAGCCAAGGAGGCTGGATCCTCTTAGGATAACCTATTTAGGGCTCTCCAGAATGAAGAAAAAAAACCAAGTTTTGCTCAAGTTTTTTGTAAATGGTAGGCCCAGCCAATGGGGCCATTGAATAGATTAATTAGTGCTACATAACCAGACTGCTAACTGACAGCAACAAAAAGATAAGTAAAGTCCAGATTTCTTAGTGTCATATAGCAATTGCCGTGATTTTAGCCTCCAGGTCTAATAGCCCTAATTGGTTTCCGAGTCCAAATATAGGATGTTGAAAAACTCTTAGCTGAATTTCTGCAAGAAAGCCTATTGATGGTTCATCTCATCAGATAAACTTCCTTTCCCTGTCCCTTCCTAATCCTCTGAAGGAGACATGGCTCCTATGGGTATGATAAGCCCATTGAATTTTGATCCTTTCTGCAGATTTCGCTTGTGGTCACTTGAAGAATTCTATGTTTCTTCCAAATGTCAAGCAACATACTAAGTTCTTTGTATGAAGTTAAAGGGTGGTAAGGAAAAGGTTGCATTTCTATTACTTTTTAACCTTTCAATTTTGGTCTTCTTTAAAGCCTTTCTTTACACTAAACCTTTGCTGATTTTCTAGAAGCTGAGTTGATATAAAAGACACTGTAGGATCCCTGCAGTATTGTTCTGATCTTAAATAAAAAGACACTTCATATTATTGGTTTCAGAAATCCAGTGTAATGTTTATATGTATTCATATACAATTACATCATGGACCAGACTGATTGATGATCAGGTAAAGTTCTGAGCTTTTTCGTATCCTCTGATTTTCCTCTGCAAATATTTATTTATTTATTAAATCTGCATAGCTGCCCATCTCACGAGAAGTGACCCAGGGCAGCATGCAATAATTGAATAAAGACAGAATACCAATATACAGGGTCACTTTATCTTGGTTTCTTAGACTGATATCATCCTTAGACTCAGATCGGGGAATAATTTCATCTCACTTTTCAAAACCCTAAATGCCTATAGCATGAAATTGAGCTTCCTTGGGCAGAACTAAATGAATTGTACAAGGGCAATTTGCATTTCTGGGGCTATGAACATAAGAGGAATATATGTCATAAATGATATTTTCCCTTTCTTGGTTTAGTGCAAATTCCAGTAGCTTAAAGACTACTGTATATTAGGCTTTGTGTGGCATTTGTGTAGTACTATACTTCAGAAAAGCTGGGACCAGGGCACCATTTTTGGTTAGAATTCAGGAGCTTTAAGTCATGACATAGATATCTTAAGCAACTGCACAAATTAAATCATCCCAAATGCTATGAAATAGAAAAGTTATTACTCAAACAACCACCTCCATTGAGCTGTTCCCCCACTGGGGCCCCAAGTCGACTGGCAAAGCCATATCTTTAGGTCCTTACAAAAAGATAGGAGGGTGGGGCTGTCACATCAGGGGGCAATATGTTCTAGAGTGCAGGAGCAACAGCAGAGAACGCCTTCCTCCTGGATCCCTTCAGCCGAAATAATCGTCTCCTCTGCTGGCCCAAGTGGTACAGGCCAAATCCCAGCGAGGTGAGATGGTCGCTCCAGTAAATTGGATTCACTTAATTCTCTGCATATGACAAGCAGGTATTGTCCATTGCTGAGATAATTAATATGCATGCAAGTGGGTGTCTGGAGAAAGGTTTTATCTATGTTTTGTCCATGTTTGTTAAAACATTGTGTTGCAGGACCATAAGACATGAACCAATATGTAAAACTTTTCCTACTTATAATGTCATCACAACCTGAGCTGTCCACCAATGCCAGGAGGATGTTTAGGATATTGAGAGAAAATGAACTGTGTTTTTTGTCTAAGAGCATTTGTTCTTCAGAAGAAATAATGTCCCTGTGAGAAGTGGCTTCTCTCCTCTGTTCCTGAAGGCAGCAGCTGTGCCTCATACAAACTGAATAGATAGCAACTATGGTAAACAACACTGAAAAGCAAAGGGCAGAGGCATTTGTCTTTGGGAGTGGAAAATGTATTTTGCTCTTGCAAATAAATCCCATCATTTTCACATGAGCAGGCGGCTAAATGGCTCTTTGGATCCAAACATCTAAATGTTTCTCTTACTTGCTGGAGAACATGGAGGGTCATACCACAATCCAAATGTCATATCTCAAGATATTTCTGCATTCCTGGACATATGGGGATTCTTGGTCAATTGCCACTGTATAGATGAGCCCAAGATACACACTTAAGCATGCAACACTTTCAAGACAATCATATAGCTATAAAAGAGAGGTGGGGTGTGGATGTGTGTTTGTATGTCTCTATACAAACTTTCAGTTCTGCACCAATCTACCTCAAACTTCGCAGATAGGTAGAAAAGCATAGTAATAAAAGCACTGTTAGGGTCTGCAAAGGGTAGGGGCCGTTTTTGACCCCTTTTGGGGGGGCAAAGAGGACACTCTTAACAAACAAGCAGCAACTCCCTACTGAGAGTGTGCAGAATTGCTTCTCTCTATTGAGCACGTCTGGTTTTTAAACTGACTGAGGCACCATATTCAAACCTTTGAGGCGCCATGTTTTATACATATAAATTCAAGATTTGCCCCAGAGGCGATGGGCCCAAGACATATGGAGCAGCCCACTGCGTCAAGTAAGGTTGCCTACGATGTGGGAGGGGGCAGCAGGGGCTTAAGAAGGCCCGCAAATGGCTGCGGCCCAGTGCCCCTCTCAAGCCCTGGCTGCCTTTCCTCACAGCTGCTCTGCCCTTGGCCCAGATGGCCTTGCTGGAGTAGAGATGTGGGAAGGTGTGCCAGGGGCTTCAGAAGGCCTGGAAATGCTGTGGTACAAATATATTTCTTTAAAAAAAAAACCAAGCAAGGCCAGGTAATCAGCTAGTGAGTTTATAAAGGATATGAATGCAAAGGAAGGACCTTACTTCAAAGCATTAGAGCAGATGTGATGTTCAGAAAACATGTGCAGCTATTTCAATGACTGTATCTCTAGAACTCTTCCTTCTTTGGTAGTCCCAGCTAAAGTGTCATCTGTGCACATGCATGAAAGGTAGCTTTTAAGTCAGCTCTGCCAACCTTCCAAAGATCTTTCTTCTTCAATGCTTCATGAGGAGGAACCACAGACATGCTAGCATATTTTGAACATTCTACAAAACTTGGTGTCTACATAATATGTCTACTACAGTCCATTTATACACATGCCAGCCCAATGTCCAAGGCACATACTGGGTAAATAGGGTACAGGCCTTAAGTGCTTTAGTAGGAGGGCAACTGGATGAACTCATGTGAGTACAACTCAAGTCCTTTTCCAAATCTGAAGAAATTTAACCAAATCTCCTTCAACTGCTGCTATGAAAATTTCCAAATATTTCATGTTACTAAGATGAATGTTTTCAAACATTTGGTCAACATCCATCTCCACAGCCCTTCCAATTTCTAAACATATTTGCAATTTTACCACACTACCACACTGATTCTCCTACATTATCAATAACATATTGCCAGCATTTTTGTAAAAGAGCCATGGTGGTGCAGTGGTTAGAGTGCAATATTTAACGCTAATTCTATTGACTGCCAACTGTCAGCAGTTCAGCAGTTCAATCCTGACCAGGTCAAAGTTGACTCAGCCTTTCATCCTTCCAAGGTCAGTAAAATGAGGACTCAGATTGTTGTGTGCAATATCCTGACTCTAAACGGCTTAGAGAGGACTGTAAAACACTGTGAAGCTGTATATAAGTTTAAGTGCCACTGCTACTGCTATTGCTATTCTCCACCGAACTTCTTCAGGCTCCCATTGTCATCTTTGTCTGGCTTGCAAAATTGGCTGTGACATCTCACAGGTTTTCAGGGTCAGTTGTGAAATAACATAGTTGGCAAATACTCTATTTATAATAGTCAGTAGCTTTTATCTTATCTTTTTTTGTTTCTAATTCTGATTTCTCATTGAACCTTTGAAGTATCAATACATGATACCTAAAATACTAATTGGAACTGAATTTAAAATACTACCGGTAATTGGAACTGAATTTAAACTATACCAAATAGACATTTCTTTTGCATACCAGTCTACCAATCTGCCTATGTCAATGTTTCAAAAATATTTTTTTTATATGAGGGGAGAAGGAGAGGAAGGTTTTCTTAGTAGATTTTATTTTTCAGTTGCAAAGGAGGTTTTGTTTTGTTTTGTTTTTGTTTTTTTGAGCCTTATGGCCAGAAGTAGATGTGGATATTTCTACACTAATGAATATTCTACATTAACTGTATCAGACAGGATAGCTACACAATAATATTATATAATTATCTCACCAAAACGCTTAAACCTCACTTCCCCAACTTTCAAATCTGTTGGACCAAGCCAGCATAAGGAATTTTGGAAGTACAATAAATTTGATAGGCACCAAGTTAGAATCTTTCTTTAGATGAAATTGCCCTAAATCCAATTCCTAACAGGGGGAAAAGTCTTAATAAGATATATCAAGGATCTTTGATATATTCATTTTTAATTTTTTAAAAAACCAAAGCATTGCTCTTGTGTCTCATCAGCTGTCAAATATTCCTTCGATTTAGCCTTCAAATATAAGGTTCCTCACCCATTCTCCCACCTTAATTAATTTATAATAATATCCTTTTATCCCTTCCTGTCACAGACAGGGCAGAGAAGTTGGAATGTGTCTGATGCCTTGATTTATCCTTACAACCGGCTTGTAAAGGAGACAGTGGAACAAGGCTCCCGAGAACTTCACAAATGAGCAGGAATTCTTACCCATTTTCTTGAACCAAGTC
>JANHGC010002974.1:120764-133160 GCA_027560395.1 Boaedon fuliginosus | reverse complement strand
ATAGATAGATAGATAGATAGACAGACAGACAGACAGACAGACAGACAGACAGACAGACAGACAAATAGACAAATAGACAAATAGATATAGATATAGATATAGATATGGATATAGATATAGATATAGATATAGATATAGATGATATAGATAGGTAGATAGGCAGATTACAACACATATCACAGTCTTGGGGAGGATTTGAGAGCATTCATTAAATTTTGTCTTATTATTTGATCTCTTGTCCATATCTCAAGACTTTTATGTTATTCTCACCCCCAGCTTTGCTTACATTCCTAGACTCACATATTGGATATTGGGATAAGTACTTACATTCTGGAAATCTGTTTCCTATAATAAGTACTCTTTGTAGGCACAGAAGCTAAGTTTTCTTTTGCATATAAATTTTGCAACTTTTAACAAGAGCTATGCTAACCTAAAAACTGGAGCAAAGCAAGTAATAATCTTAAATTCAGTTGTTTATTTTTTATTATTTTTAAAAAACAGTATGCTATTTTTCCATGTACTTTTTTCCTTCACATCGTGCATCATTATATTTCTTTACAGCATACATTAGCATTTCCCAACCATATAACAGCTATATTGGCTGGGAAATTCTGGAGTTGAAGTCGACACATGCTGGCTGTGAAACTCTGAGAGCTGAAGTCCACGCATCTTAAAATTGCTGAGATTGAGAAATACTGATATAGTTCTAACCAAGCATGACATACCACAATGATTTTTTAATGTTTATTTCATTATGTTTACCCTGGGGTAGAAAATCATCTACAGCTCAACTTTAGGATAAATGTTTAGGGTTATAATTCAATTTTGATATGGCTAAAGTTGAAATGAATAGTCTATTTTGCAGAAAAGAAAATGAGTTTCATATACTTTCCCTCTATATAGTACTTAGAAATAAGCATGAGGGTCAATTGTAAAAGCATTTACTTTGTTTCTTAGTCAGGACTTAGTGTCATACTACAGTGCTTTTTTATTTAGGTAAGCATTTATAAGATTGTAATCTTGAACTCTTTTATCTAGCCAATATGGAACAATTTGAGCAAGCATGCTCACCCTGCTATGAAAAGTCTGAATAAGTCACACAGGTAGGCCTCATTTAGCAACCACAACTGGGTCTTAATGACACTTAGTCATTAAGGAAAGCAATTGCTAACTGAAACATCACAATTGTCAGGGTTCCAAGTAATACACCCATAGCTAACAAAACTCTGAGGCAGGTAGATTCCTCAAATAATAGTTTTATTTGGATATATTATACTGGCACAGTTCTGATGAAAACCGACTCTGAAAGTTCCTGCAGTTTTCACCTAATTAAAAGTAAAAGTTTTTTCCCCTCCCCAAACAACTAGTCACATGGTCCAATCAAGGCATCATCTGGTTGCCTGGTGACATCACTTCTTCATCTGACCAGGTGTGAAAAAGTATTTTGTTTTGGCTACAAAACCTCATTTGGCTATTTCTATTTCTCCCTCCTTATCCCTCAGCCCATTATGGCTTTGGTCAGGGTTGACAACAATTTTATGATTTCACCTTTTGTTTTACAGATCTTCAAAAGTTGTAAATGTGAAGACTGGTTGCAAAAAGGGAATTTTATAACAATCACAGGAAGTTGCTAAACAGGTACCACCTGTACTTGCCCAGTGCAGTCAAATCCTTTAAATTCATAGGCAGAATTGAGTACAATTGGGTTTATTTTCAAGTAAAAGGGAATCAGGATTGCAGTTGTCCTATAAACAGAATTAAACAATTAATAGAATAAATTGGCACTGATCCCGTTCATCATATTAAAGCAGCTTCTGAAAACAAATGTTTTTAAAGATTCCTCACCTGTTTCTTCCTGTCTTCTAATAAAGGAACCAAATATAATTAATGCATAAATTGTATTTGAATTTTGGCTCCAACAATAGGGAAAGGATAAACTCACCATAGGGGGCGGGAAAAACAAAGGGCTGTTTTTTCTCATAGCAATGTTAACATGCGCTAATCCAATACCTGAATCAGCAAAAAAGTATGTCAACATAAATGATGATGCCTCTATAGCTCAGCTGTAATCTGCCTCATTAATGAGGCTGGTGAGTGATCTGTCCTTACAGTTTTGATAAAGAATAAGTTATGGAAAGTAATTCATGGGTCCCCTGTCTTGATTTCTTCTTCCACTGAGCATCACTTGCTGGAAAGAAAAACAACACAAATCTCTCTTCTTAATTTCTAATGGAATGCGGCGAATGAGTACTAGGGACAAAGGGCTAATCTACCTTTCAGTACAGTCAAATATCAGACCATCAGCAATCCTTGCTATGAACTTTTAATAAGTATTCTTGGAGGACTGTTAAACCAGTGTCCAAAATGAATTTTGCTGAACTGGTCAAAAGCACAGAGGCAGGTCCAAGAAGAACTTCCTTTCACTTCAGTCTGTGCCTTCACTATGCACCATTGAACTGGCCACAGACTAAAGCTATTTTAGGGAATGGCTTTAAGGTCTTTCAGAAGAGCAGTAGACATAGTAGTAAATAGCCTGTACATATTTCTCTACATTGCAGAACTTATTACAAGAATAAATAGCATACTGGTAAACTTTAAATACAGTTTGAAAATTTCCTTTCTTGCCATTGAAGCAGAGACATACACTGATAGAATTCAGAAGTTATTTACCCTGAAAAGAATGTGTATGTGTAATTGAACATGTAATTGAATTTTTTTGTGTTTTGCTTCAAATAAGTAATGATGCTGACAGTGAGCGACCGAGACTTTCTAATCATACCTCATGGTCTGCAGCTTCCTCCCACTTAGTCCTATTGCCCTTTTCTATACCTACTCAAGCTACCAGTCATGGAGGCAAGGCATGGGAGAATGTGGGTGATAATAATAAAAATGTTATAGAACTAAATAGTAATAAACAGAAGCATTCAGAAGTAGACAATATAAAATATGAAAAAAGCACAAAATGATATTCCCCCTCACTATACCAAGTTAGTATAAGTGAAACCTAGAACCTTTGTACAAAATTTGTAGTATATTGATTGGTGACAGCACCAATCTGGTAGGACCAGCTTTCTTTCCTGGCTTAAATTGAACCCTTGTGCAGCATATAAATAGTATCTGCCCAAATACTAGTCTTTTTATTTATTTGTGTTTAACCAGATATCTTGTGCTCTTCTGAATGTGTGCTAAACTGGTTTTAAAAAACCTGTTCTCATGCTGATTCTAACATAAGTCTTTCTGAAATGATTTTCAAAGCAATGAGCATCTGGTTGAAGATCAGCTGAAGATGAAGCCATGGAGAGCTTTATCCAGTGATCAGAAGGGAACAATCTAAAGAACCTATAGGAGATTATCAGATCCCATCCCATCCCATTTTTAATTTTCTTTTCATTAATTTTCTTTTCACTAACATCATCAATTAAGTGTCCTACACCAGGACCACTCTGTGACCTGTGGCGGAAAAAGTAAAACAATAGTTTAAAACTGGAATGCAGGTTATCACAGTAGTTTAAAACTGGAATGCAGATTATCATTGTTAAAGCTGTTGATAATGAATGGAGATGAGACAAAAATAATACCATACAGCCATTGTCATTATACATGATTACTGTAGTTGTTATCATACCATAGTTAGCAAGATATTACGATGACCACAGAGACAAATTAATCCTTGGAGAAGGCACTTAAATGAAATTGAGTCACTTCAGCTGCTTGGGATCCAGAATTTTTCTAGAGCAGAGCTTTGCTGCTAGAATGGACCTTGGAAAATATATTGTCCTTGGAAATTGGTCTATGCACATTAGATATTTGATCAATTTGCTTTAATTCCTATTTCATTTTATGATGTCCATAGATTCACCTTCCTTTTTTTAACTCTTCCCACAACCCAGTATTTCCTTCCCGTGACTCGTTATGTATGGCCCCTCTCTCTTTCCCCATGCCTTCTTTTCAAAATGCCTGCAAGATATATGCTGATCCTCATTTTGTTTCTGTAGAATGAACTGTCAGAAGAAATATTTCTGAATGACAAGACTGGAAATATTTCCTTTTTCAAAAGAAGTGGAGATGCCAGTTAGGGCCTTTCTGTTGAGCTTCACTGAAATTAGTAAGTGCATTGCCATCTATCTATCCTTATATATTAGCATGAGCAAAAGTTACTTTGAGAAATCCCATTCAATGCTAATTGGATATATAAAATCTTTAGGTTTATTTCTGGAAACAATTCTATTAAATACATATGCATTGGCACACACATATCTCATAGCTAATCTAGTTATTGAATTAAGTCATTTTCTGCATTTATACATACTTTGACCCATAAATTGTCTAGATGCTGGGGTCCTACAGACTGCTAAGACCATGAAAATAAAATGTTAATAAAGCCATTTTTAAGTCTTTAACTGACTTTGTTCCAAATAGAACCAGAGAGTTATGAGAACAATTCTTAGATCAGCATGAGCATTAAGGATGTGGTTACTTACTTAATACAAGGCAAAGAAAAAATAGTAGACTTTCATGCACTATAGCTGTTTGGGAGAAAAACATACATTCTTGTTAAGAAATTACTAGCAGGAAGAATATGTACCTGGGTAAAGGTTCATCTCACCCTAATGTCATTGTTTCCCAATAAAAATTCCTTCATGAAAGCTGGGATCAATCAAAAATCTTGCTAATATATCAGCTATTATGGAAGGGATGTGACCTGTTAAAAAGCAGGAAGATAGGGTCTCTGGGAAAATCTAGAGGACAATGGACATTGTTGTAAAGAGTAAAGAAATGAACCTTATTACCTTAGAGAAATATATGCAATACTAATGAGAAGTTGCTTGAGATGGTCTAGAAAAAATGAACCTTCCAACAATTTTTTAATCCCAATTTAAGAAGAGATAACTTGAGGAGGCCTAGAGTAGGGGTGTCAAATTTGAGGCCCGTAGGCCAGATGTGTCACACATTGGCCACACCCATGACTAGTTTAGCAAAGGGAAAAAACTCACAATGTCATGTGACGCCACGAGTTTGACACACCTGGCCTAGAGTAATGAAATATCACTCAAAACATTCCTATATATTATCATTATGCACAACACTTGAATCTTAAAGTCCATGTGCTTGCTTTCTAAGACTATTAATCATGCTGAAATTTAAAATGATTCTTTTTTTAAAAAAGAGTACAATGGGAACTACAAATAAAAGCTCTTTGCAGATGATAATTGTCCATTTTGTATTAATTTTGTTTTAATGACTGGATTGCTGACAGAGAAAAAAAGCAGAATAACAAGGTGTTTTAAAGACAAAATGCATCAATGAATGCTTTTTAAACTTTTTCAGCACTAGGAAACCTCTAATATAACACTGAAAATACAGGAGGAGAAATAAGCCACTAGGAGAATGCAAAATTTATATTTTTCCATGCTGTGTATTCTCCTGGCTGTCCTATATCTCTCATTTGCCCCAAATTCTTCAGAGTTGGAATGTGGGATGAAAGGAACCATATGGAATAATGAGACCAGTAGAAAAAAGGAGAGAGCCAATATGCCGGCTTTGCTGGCTAAATTGAATCATTGTCCCCTTCTTTCATTCCACTTTCCAGCTCTAATACACAGACCTACAGCACCAGAACTAATACTTTTACCACACTGCATTAATCGTAATTGACTTGGTTATTTTACCCCTCCTCTCATTTGCCATGACCATGCCATCTGCCTGTTGGGAGTCTACTGACTTATTTGCTAAGCAGATTCTCCTTCTGGCAGTTTTATTCCTGGGAGGAAGCTACTTCTGAATGTTGTCACACATTGAGAGTAACACATGAGGGTTTCTTATGGCATTTTCCAAAGCACAGGTGGAAAAGATTTGTCACAGGCTCTGAGTTAATGAACTTTTATGAGAAGGAGTCATTGAGAGCTCTCACTATGAGAGGGAGACTTGCATTATAAGAAACAATATAGCCTCAGACATGACAAGGTCTAAAACTTTCTTCAAACTTGTCGCCTTCAGATGTCTTTCACCTCCCAGAATGTAATCTATCTCTAGATCCAGAAATGTCTAACCATAATACATTACTTGGGAAAGCTAATCTAAGAAATATTAAATTTGAAGTGTACTTGAGATTCAACTCTGGTAAATAATGACACTCCTTATATCTCACTGCTACAAATCTTCCTAATCCTCCTGACATTCCTTCTTTGGAGCATTCTGAAAATTGTTGAATGTGTGCGAATGGATGGATGGTTGTGTTTGATTTTAAAGTGTAATATATTGTTTTTAATTGTTGTTAGCCGCCTCAAGTTCCCCTTGACTGGGGAAATGAGGGGGGAGGGGTATAAATCGAATAAACTAAACTAAACTAAACTAAACTTATGATACCCTCACAGTTCCAGATTCTGAGTTTAGTTGCTGCTCTGCCTTACTTTCTCAAAACAGTAAAAGCAGATTTAGTTTGTATACTGTACCTCTTAATTTCAAGGAAGTTCTTTCTTAATTATTTATTAACATCAGTGCTGTAGAGTAGATTTGTCTGAAAAACAGTGACAAACACAAAGTCACACCATTCTAATCCAGTATTATTGGTACAGGCTATATGCTTGTTTTGCTATCTGAGGCAAATGATACAATAACCTTTGCCTCCCTCAAAACCTCACATAAAGGAATCAAATGGTTTATTTCTTCAAAAGTGATCACAATATATTGTGTTTAAGAGCAAATGACTACCATATATGATGGCATATACAGCTCTGTTCTCCAATGTTTTTCTGCCCTTCCCTGTACACCGGTATGTGCCTCTTGTTGGAATCATAACATAACATACTTTGATTAACATATTTCTGGCCTTCTGCTTTCTGGGAAAGAAAGAATAGTATTGATGAACGATGAAACAGATAAGATGAACAAATCTCATTATGTACAACTATCCAGCCTCTGGTTTCAAAAATTTAGCTGGATGTTAATGGTGATGTTTTTCATCGTTCAGAAGAAAGCATTCCTAAAAAGAAAGAAAGAAAAAGAATCTTAAATTCTTTTTAAGGTAAAGAAGTTACTTGATTCTGAAATAGAAAATCATGCCTCTTTGATTCCTAGTGCAACTGAGGACAAGGAGCTTTCCAGATTCCCTGGGTACAGACGACTTTTTGTTTAATTCTTCATTTGTGTCTGTGCCAGTTCTTCAGCAGTGAGTGGAACACGCACACTGTGGAAATTAGCCTGAATGCCAAGAGAAACCCTTTGAGAATACCAACAGGATGCTGGGACACGAAGCAAAACCACCATCATTATGCATATATCACCTGCTATAAAAGAACTGGAGGCAGGGTGTAGGGGATTGGTTGTACAGGAATGTGTATATTATACACACATATGCATACAGTACTCTTTTGGCTAATATTTTATACACAGAATGACAGACATTTATTCTTGTGTAATTTAATGTCCATTTCAACATTATTTAGATTGCTTTTTTAACTTTATTGAACACTAGTCAATAACCCGGCTTTGCCTGGGTATTTATTTATCGCAATGCTATATTAGAGAGGAAAATTCTGTAGTTGGGACTCACACTGTTGTACTGTGTTTGAAGCTCTAGATGTAGTAGCTCTATGTCTCTTATTCTTTAGTCGGGCCTCATGGTGCTCTCTCGTGCAGCGTCAAAGGGAGCCCCCTTGTGGAGAAGATGTCACCATGGCATCTCCACTATTTTTAAGGCACAGAGACCCCCCAAGAGGTGTTAGGGGTGTCTTAACCACACAGTGTTTGTTTCCAGAGGGTAAGTCATCTGTGTACCAAGTTTGATTGAAATTGCTCGAACCGTTCCAGAGCTATGCTAGAACACACACACACACACACAATTTTAGATAGATAGATAGATAGATAGATAGATAGATAGATAGATAGATAGATAGATAGATAGATAGATAGATAGATAGATAAACCATAAGTCATTCTAAGGTCCAAGGATGGACTGCTTTTCCAAAGACACTTTCTGAAGGTAAACTGAAATTTACATACAGTAGTTACATTATCATAGCTATTGACAATCTCCTATTAGGGAGGGAAGACTCTGTATGAATCTGATCTCCCTTTACCGCCATTCCTACAATCCATTTAAGTTGTATAGTGGCAGAGATTGGGTTCAAGAAAAGGCAACAGGTATGTACCAGTGGACTTTAACTCTCATCAATTTCTGCAAGTTGACAGTAGAAGATCAATTTCTGCTAGTGGTCAGGGATTGTGAATTTGCCCAGTTCAGTTGTAAAGTCTTATAAGGATTGCTCTAGAAATACTGAATTAAATATCTTGCTGCAAGTGCTATTGTATGCTCTCTGGGAGATATAAAAATCTATGGTAAATGAAAAGTTATAAAGCTTTTTGTCACTTGTTATTTTATCATAAAGAAATGAAATTTGGTATTTCGAATTGGTCTAAAGAATTATAAATTATATCTTTTCTTGCAAAAGAGTTTTGCAGAAATCAGAAATGAGACACACACACACACACACACAGAGAGAGAGAGAGAAAGAGAGAGAGAGAGAGTAAAATGTGAAAAGTTGTCTTCAACAGATTTTAATAACTCCTACAGAAAATCTGCAATTTCTTGTGTTGCTATTCAATGCGTCCTAAACTAACTAAACCTGTTACCCTAATAAAACCAATAACCACTGTTGAAACTGATACTGACTTATCATATTTCAACAATAGAAGGCAAGTGATTTTACTGCTTGAGAGGCAGAAAAGACATTTAAGAAATCTCATATTTCTTGTAGGATTAATGTGTAGTCCAATTTGTTGCATAAACAACATTCCTTTCACCTGGAAATTTCAAGCACAGTCACCACCCATCCACTTGATGATCCCAAATGCTTTGCATTTTTAGAAAAAACTGTAACACATTTTTTATATATATAACCGAGCACTAACCAGGCTTCTTTCTCATTAATATTCATCCCACATTAGTTCTGCTGAGAGCAAATACTCATATTCATTCCCAGCAGGAAGTGCAAAAGAATTCTGCATACTGCTGGAAGGGAAAAGGAAATAATAGCAAGAGCAAAGGAAGTGAGAATCCAGCTGAGGAAAAGAAGGAAAGACAAGGAGATGGGGCTGAGGATATGGGAAATATTTGATTGCTGAGCAACAGGATGGCAGCAACCATTTCGTCTTCACTTTAATCAGACCAGTATTTAATGCTTTGATAGGGCAGCAGCATTTCATTTGTTGTTAAGCATGTATTACCATTCTGCTTTCAATATGCCTGCAAGGAGAAATGCCATTGTGTGTTCTTTGTGTGTTTGACCATGATAATTTCTTAAAATTGAAAAATTTTCTCCCTTTTCCTGATGAGTTTTGGAGATTCAAAAAGACGTGTTTATGAATGGGATACACTATAGCTGGTGCAGGTCTGCCCTCTAGCACTGCATTCCTCTCAGTGCGGTAGCTGCTTCTTGTAACAAGTGAGCACAGAGGGGGAGAAAGCATTGCTGCTATATTACCACGTGCACAGTAGGACTCTTTGTAACTACAAAGAGATTAGAGGGAAACTTGAAGAGTCAACAATGCTGGCCTGCTCTTTCCTTGCTTTGCTTTTCTGAAGCATTTGTGCTCTGCTCTGACCTCCTCCTCCAATATAACAGGCAGGCAGAGAAAACACACTTGGCAGAAAGGAGGAATTAGCACCAAAAAAAAAAATCTTCTGCAGTATCTTCCTTTTCAGTCTGAGTTCTATTTCTTCTTTAATTCTTCGATCTTACTTTCCCTTGCCCAGACTCATTACCTTCAAGCCCTCCAAAATCCACTAAAAGCTGAATCCTTTGGTGATTTTTAGATAAAGCTTTGGACATAAGGGAAATTCTGTTTAGAGAAATAAATGTATTTCATGGCCTTGCTGGATCTTTGAATATAGTAGGGCGAAGTGCACTTTGTTTCTACAACCATGAGTAATAGTTGAGTTTAGGGAGTTTAAGGATATATAGAATAGATGAATCTGATCTTCAGGATTCTTCTAGCTTTCCTATGCATGCCATTCTCATCATGCATAGTATTATGTTCTTATGCTTTGGAAAGAATGTTTTCCTTAGGTAAGATAATATCTATAATTTGTCTGCACATCCTTTGTCTACTCTGTTAATTTTCGGTTGGGGCAGTACCTCATGTAATACGTTCATAAACATGGCACTATTTTTGGATTCCTTTAAAGGAGCATTTAAAAGAGTAAATCTGAATTGGAGAGAGCACCATATCTCACAACAAAAATGTCAAAAGGGAGCCATGAAGATGGATTCAGCTTCCCTGCTTTGAATATTAGAAATTTTCAGCAGGCAGATATTGAACCAAGGAATTGAACTGTCTAGCCACTAAATATACTAACTCAGAGTCTCTCCAGACTGGGGATTCCTCCCTCCCCATTCTGTGATTTAAGCACTAATGAAGTCTCTCTGAATAAATGAAGAAAGAAACCTGAGAGTATCCAAATGATCATTAAGAAGCTGCCATTTCCCTCCAAAGACCTTAAATGCCCATTTTCTCTTCCTCACTCCTTCATCACAGTGGAGCCATAGTTTCCTAAGTATATTACTGCTCTAGTAAATATTGATTATGGTTTATGGTAGGCAAACCACAAACCAACGGCAATCACCCTACTTGTTATTGATTTGTTTCAATCTCCTTTCTTAATAGAATAGCCTGTGTAAGATCTAGCCACTGGAAAACGATACTCTCTACCTTCTCCATCCTTCTGCCTTTGGCTGTTCTCTATCCTTCTGACCCACAGAGCTTCTGGCTTTGGGGTTTTGCAGTAAGAGTCAAATACAGAAGCTAAGAAATAGAAAAATACAGTCACTCTGAGGTTCTTCCTTATACTCTGAACTCTTGTCTTCATGTATTAGTTATCAAACATATAGCAATTCTGGCATATAGGAATGCTGAAGTCACTTCCTTGATTAATCCATTAAGTACTCTTTCAGAAAAGAATGAAAGCTTGGAAGTTAAACTGAATGGAACAAAGCATGTTACTGCTTTCGTGCAAACATTAAGTATTTGACTGTAATTTACATTTTAAAATCAAATTTGATAACTTTGTTATTCCCAAACCTATAGTCAGACCAGAATACAGTTAACATATTTCCCTACTTTTTTTTAAAGGATAAGATGGCAGGAAAGTGTAACAAACACTTGATAAACCTGTCAATTTAGCTTTTGCAGAATATTAAAGTTTCTATTTGTGTATTAGTTTGCCAAGGGGTTGCTTTTTAGAAAGAAAACTCAAAAATATGCATATGCATTTATCCCAGAATTCTGAACTGTACACACTTTTGCAATTTTTAATAATCTGCTGTTTTTGCATATTACTTCAACAAATATATGCCATGCTTGCAAATGTATGCAAAACATAGTATAGAGTTAAATGACAAGCTAGGGAAAGCATGAATAAGGGGATATCATTCAAAAGTCATCTCTGAAAATAATATTTACATACATCTCAGGTTAAAATTCATTCAAAACATATTTTAGGATACATTATATATAAAATGAAGTTTGTAAAATAATGTGTTCAGCTTTATGAAATATTATCAATAGAGACAGCAAATTTACTTCACAACAGGATGGAGAAACCTATCAGTGAAGATATGTACAACTGAATTGGACCAAATGGATGAATCCCTCAATCCCTCAATGCAAATAGTATCTATAATGAAAAACAAAGAAATGAAGGCCTGTTAATAACAGAAAAATATTTTGCTTATATTAATTCTTAAATGATCATTTAAATATTTGCTTGTATTTTCCAAGTATTTTAATATTGTCGGATTTTGTTTTCTTAGCATTATCTAACTAATTTTCCAATTAGCCCTTTTATGTTTGTGTTGCAAATTTAAATAAGACTGTAAATTGGCTGAATCTGATTGTAATATTTTGCAGTTAGATCTCTTTCATTCTCTTGTCAAAGTGAACTTCTTATAGTCTCATTCCTTTTCTAATCAATCACAATTTTATAGAGAACACATATTCATAATTACTTTGTTCTTCAAATGTAGTACTGGTAGCAAAATATTAGTGATATTTTTTATTTATTTTTCATATATATCTGATCTGAAAAATGTTTGAAGAAATTATTAGCATGTCTTCTGTCAAGTCAAATGGAAAAGTTTTACAATTAAGTACTGGAACACTCAATTTCTACTGTC
The DNA here is from genome assembly GCA_027560395.1 of Boaedon fuliginosus. Lineage (NCBI taxonomy): Eukaryota > Metazoa > Chordata > Lepidosauria > Squamata > Lamprophiidae > Boaedon > Boaedon fuliginosus. The sequence goes on along the minus strand of JANHGC010002974.1, from coordinate 120,987 downwards.
AGAGTGCTTATATTCTAATGAAAAGTGTAGGATGCTCAGTAGCAGCACACACACACACACACACACACACACACACACACACACACATCCATACTAATATGACTGATATGAATTGTCTTTGCCATCCAATGGGTCCATATTGATGTAGATCAGGGGTCTCCAACCTTGGCAACTTTAAGCCTGGCGGACTTCAACTCCCAGAATTCCCCAGACAGCTTTGTTA
>JANHGC010002974.1:0-11663 GCA_027560395.1 Boaedon fuliginosus | reverse complement strand
TTTCTTCCCCATCTATTTGCCAGGAATTGAGAGGGCTTGATGCCATGATCTTAGTTTTCTTAATGTTGAGTTTCAAACCAACTTTTGCACTCTCCTCCTTCACCGGCATCAAGAGGCCCTTTAGTTCCTCTTCACTTTCTACTATTAGAGTGGTATTATCTGCATACCTGAGGTTGTTGATATTTCTCTCTGCAATCTTTACTCCAACTTGTGATTCATCTAGCCCTGCCTTTCTCATGATGTACTCTGCCTATAAGTTAAATGTTAAAAACAAAAAAACAAAGATGGATTTGTATGGAATGAATTAGAACAACCCGTCAAACCATCTTTGATAGAGGTTGCATTTACAATGCATGAATTGTATCAGCATCTATCTTTCTATTTTTCCTGGTCAAAAGTCTATGTACAGCAGTATTTTTTATAGTGCTCATTCACAACAATGTTTATTTATATGTATATTTGGAAAAATAAATATAAATAAAATGAATATTTGAATACCAGGAAATATTTACATTAGAAGGACACAATATGTGTGGGGATCTCTGCATATAGATACATTAAAAAGCGGAAATAAGGAAAATTAAGTTTAAAATCAGCAAAGGAATTTTATGTTTAAAGCAGCTATAATAAAGAAAATTCCATACAGCATTCTATATAACAGCTTAAATAAATTTATATATTACTAATGTATGCAAATTCTTTATAAGAATATATGAAATCTAGTAAAAATCCTTATAGATCAGAATTATAGTTCAGAACCCTGTCCAGGAGAGCTATGTGGAACCAATTCAGGGAATCTGTCAATTCCTATTCATTATAGAAAAATAGTGTAATCTAAATCCAATGGTAAATGGACATAGTCAATCTGAACAATGGACATAGTCAATCTTTTCAAAATACACACTTTCCCCCAGCAAATGATTATACAAAGAAAAGGAATGGTATTTCTAGCTGATTCCCTTTCCCCAGAGCTTGCTATATTATTCTGGTTTGTGCCCCAGCAGATCTTCAGGGAAATGAAAGATGCTTTAAGGAGGACTAGGAAGAAAACATTATTTGAGCCATGCTGGCGCAGTGGTTAGTGTGCAGTACTGCAGGCTACTTCTGCTGACTGCTGATTGCTTGCAATTTGGCAATTGAAATCTCATCAATCTCAAGGTTGACTCAGCCTTCCATCCTTCCAAGGCGGATAAAATGAGGACCTACATTGTTGGGGGCAATATGCTAACTCTGTAAACCACTTTGAGAGGGCTGTAAAGCAGTATATAAGTCTAAGTGCTGTTGCTAGTTGGGTGGAAAAATTCCATTTGAAGAACTCCAGATCCAATTTCCAAAAATAGGTAACTGTTGCTAGTCATAATGATACCAAAATGAAAATGTGTTCATCATTATATCATGATGTAAGCCCCATTTCTTTCTTCTTGTACATCAACATTGCATGGAATTATATAAGGGATAGAATTTGGATTAAAATCTCATGCTGCATATTTTACAATTTTGCTTGTGCCTCCTGGTGGATATCTATGTCTGAAATTGCAATGTATTACCCATAAATTATTTTTTTATTTCATTATTCTGTACATCCACTTCCATTTGTGGGCACTGCCGCCTAGTATTCTGTTCAATAGAGCTTAGACGCGGGTAATATTCAATTTCTTATCAGATCCTGTGGCAGGTGCTTGCTGATAAAAACCCAGGTCATAGAATGATGTAGCTTTTTTAATACTGTTTTTCTGAAAGCAAAGATTAAAAGAACCTTCTTTATCTATCACCAACTATACAAGGGCATAGGAGGGTTGATGCTTCTCAATCTCTGATTCTTATCTACAAAAAAGCTTGCTTATCAAATCAATGTTTAAACTGCTTCAAAAGTTTTATATGATTCAATATCAATTAATAACAGTGACCTTGGATAAGTTGCTTGTAGTCTCTCTTTTTGGGTTTCCTTCTACCCCACCTGTTCAGTTATTTGATAGATCTTTGATGGGAGGTTGTCATCTCATTTTGTACTTGCACTATCCAGTCAAGTATACCTCAGAGCCTAGTCATTTAAATCCTATAATATGTTTTAAATATTTAATCATAATTTCCGAAGACACTGTTAATGGCTATTGCATTTCACATTGCTTTTAAAACTCTAGGCTTCACCTGTCACAATGTGTGAGGAAGGAAGGAAAAAGAATAAAAGAAAAAGAAAAAGGTGTTTACTTCAGCATTTCCAACTCCAATTATCTTAATCACTCTCTTCTTTCTACTTGTGTGCAGATTTGTTTCAAATTTTAAATCCTTTGCACAAGTGCTGTACTTTTCCCAGTCCTGGATATGTAGGTTTCTTTGGTTATATTGCATTCTTCAGGTAGAAATGGTTGGACTTTTGTTTTTACTTCTGTTTTCTAGCTGACTTGTTCTGAAGTGTTGTGATTGCCTTGTAACAGCTGTCAGACTACTCAATGGGCAGACAAAAGAGAAAGGGATTTCAACATGTATATGAATGGCATTTCAACATGTAGTCACAGGAACATGATAATCAAAGCAGGAGCAAAGGTCCCTCTGGAGCTCATTATTGTAGTCAGTGTGTGGTATAGTGTCTCCTAAGAGATAGAGGATATGCAACAGTCTTCCCTTCCTTTCTTTTTCAACTTGGGGAATCCACTGTAGCTTAAAGATAATTCTTAGCATGCAATTCCCTTTTCTAGATAATACTTTCATTTTCTCAAATAAATTTTGTAATAGTGCCAGCAACAGTCTCAGAGGCAGTAGTTATGCACAGACCTAAGCTATCCTCATGCTTTCCTTGCTCCCAAACATATTCAAGAAGAATGTCCCTCTTCTAGAGTTGATTCTCTAGATTCTTACTTTCCTAGGTCATTAAAAGGGAATATTACCAGTTCATCCAGAAATATTTTAAATCCTGCCAATTTGTCCTCCAAGTTGTATACACTGTTATTGTAAAGACTGATATATCTGCTAATAGAGATTCTGTTGGGGTGTTGTTAATTGTGGAAGTGATTTGGGTGACTACCAGAGATTAGGATCCTTTTCGTGATTATGAAAACTCTGCCTAAATATTGTACCAGTTGGCTAAACTGCTCAGAAGCAATATTTCCATCATTTTTAGATACCAGGTAAAGCAATTATTTTTACCTATTATTTAATCTTATTATTTAGAATGTATTTTCTTAATGTATTTGCCTGCCCATGAACAGATGTTTTCTGGACAGCCCATTAAAAAGAGGCAATATTAAAACAAAGTAACTAAAATAAAACAAAGGGAGTAACATGAAGATTTAATATTTGCTTCTAGTGGAAGGAAAGTAACAATAGTTGGCCATTCAAATTAGAGAATAGAATGAAATATAACTATTAAGAGTAATATTTCAATTTGCCTTTTCTAACTGACTGAAAACAAAAAGGATGTTCATGAATATAAATGTTTTCTTTTGGCATCAACAAATATCATTGAGAAAGTAGCCAGTGAATATCACCAGGAAAGCGACTCAGTTGCTGAAATGTCATCCTCTAGAAGGCTTTCTTTCTTATGCCAATTCCACTTGGCAAGTAACATGGAACAGGTCTTCTGAAAAATTGATCCAAGTGACTCCAGACCATTATGGCTTTAAAGAGTAAAACTTACCCCATAAAGACTGAATCAATGCAGGTGATGGAATGTATTAGGGAAACACAGTTAAAACACTAATTTCCAGGTTAACCTTATAACTTGGTGTTAGATAAACTGTTGCCCCTGGACATTTTTTTAATTGTATTTTAAATTAGAAGATATGGTTTGTTGTAACCCTAACCTTAACTGGATAAAAAGCAAACAGTTCCACTAAGCATAAAAGGGCTCTCAAGATTGATGTTGCTTTATTGGGCCAGAACTCATGATGGCCTAACCCTAACCCTAGATGACTTTTCCATTTCCTAAGGGGTTTTCCCATGCAATTTGCCTAGGATTCTTAGGGAGACATAATTGAGAGCAAACAGGTCCACTGGTTATAAAGAGGCTCTCTAAATTAAACTGTGATGTTGGTTTATGGGTCAGAGTTCATCAGAGTTAACCTTAAATCTAACACTAGATGATTTTTCCATTTCCAATAGGATTTCCGCATGTAATGTGCCCAGAATTTTTATGCAAAAAGAATGAAAGCAAACAAGTCCACTGTGCATAAAGAAGCTAGCTCTCTAAACTGATCCATGATGGTTATTTCTAGGTCAGACCTCAGGAGATCTCACCCTAAACTTAGATAACTTTTCCATTTTCAATGGGGATTCCCATGCAATTTGTCTATGATTTGAAGGCAGACAGAATGATAAGGGTCTCATATTTGTTTTTAGGTGAGACCTTTTGCAGGCCTAACTCTAATCCTAACCTTGACAACTTATCCTTTTCCAAAGGGTTTTCTCATGCAATTTGCCCAGTATTTCTAGGGAGACAGATTGGAGAGCAAAAAGGTCCACTAGGCGTTAAGAGGCTTTGTAAACTGAACCATAATGTTGTAGTTTTTTGGACCAGACCTCCTGGAGGCCTAACACTAACCATAAGCCTAGAAGATTTTTCCAAACAAAAGGGGTTTTTAAAATTACTATAAAAAAGTAAGAAAAAAACTTACCCTGAATCTCACAGTATTTGATAATTTCCAACCAATTCCTTATTTCACATTTTTGATTATATGTCATGCCAGTATGAAAGAATGCTCTTTGGAAGGTAACAAGTCTGCCCCCTCAGAATTTTAAGAAGGATATGGCTTCTTCGCATTCTGAACCAAAGCATCAGAAGTTCAAAGCTCTCTGAAAATATAGTTTTGGGCCTGGGGCCACTTGCTTGAATAATAAAAAAAGTCTGAAACAATGCACAAACTTAGAAAGCATAAGTAAGTATGGATTTAGGCCTTTGGACATAGTTCTTTTTAGGAAGCAGGGCACTTCACGAATTAAAAGAAAACATAGAAATAGGGTTCACTTCATGAGAATAGATTATTTCTCTGGATGTGTGAATCAGCTCTGATCTAATTCAAAATGTTGGCCAGATTCTATCTGTCAGGTCAGATAGAATTAAGATTGTTGAGACAATACAAATCATATGGATTCAAATACAATTATTTGATGTGGACCAATGCAATTCAAATTGTGTGTAAAATATATGAAAATCATCCAAATCAGATTGGATGTGTCCAATTTAAACAAGTAAACAATTTGAAAAGATAATTCAAAGCAACTAAAACATGTTTAAAGGAAATCACTATATCAAAAGTTCATTACCGATGTTAGCAGTACTAACCTGCTAGAGGCTAATTTTGGATTATTCTACATGATCTCCTGACCCTTATGTTGTTTTTAAACCTGTTCTTGATACCTACATCTCTTTGAAATCCATTTTCATCTATTGATGATTTATATTTCTTATAATTGATATCATTTGTAAAGTGATTGTTTGCTATTGATACAAGTTCTGTTGCCCTATATGCCTGATTCCTGAAATATCAGGAATATATGTGAACATTTCAAATTTTGTCCTAAGTAGGATAAGCAGAGAGCATGTCTCTCAGTGATTGTCCATGCTATTCATTATGATACTCTGTGGAAAGTCTGGTTGGCTTGTACAAGGAGTCAGTGATTTAGAATGCTTCTGAAAAAGTTTCAGAAGTAGATTTCAGAATCTAATACCAGCAATCTGTATCTGGCTTCATGTCTGTTGGCCAATAATTTTCTCAGGGACATTTTGCTCCTCTTGCTATTTCTTTAAGTTCATTATATACTTTTTTACTCTTATTGTCAGCCCTTTGAAGTAGATCCATTCAAGAAACAAATATGACTGGATACCAGGAATGTTCTTTGTTGCCATAAGATAGAATAATAGAATCTTCAAATCTGTCCTAATTCATTTGTAACCCATATTAGCAAAAGCAAGTTGAACGTGTTTTTCCTACTTCCATCCATCTAGGACGGGTTGTATGTATGTGTGTGTGTCTCTCTCCCTTAATGTGTATCCCACCTCTCTTACTGGGTCTCTCATAGCAATAGCAATAGGACTTAGATTTATATACCACTCCACAATGCTTTACAGTATTTTCCGGATGGTTTATAATGTTAGCATATTGCCCCCAGCAATCTAGCTCTTCATTTTACCAACCTCAAAAGAAGAAAAAGGTTGAGTCAATCTTGAGTTGGTCAGGATTGAATTCCTGGTAGGGGGCAGAGTTAGCCCGCAATATTGTATTCTAACCACTATGACACCATTTCTTTTATACCAACTTCATTTGCCAAGTTCAGCTTTAAATCTTTCACAATAATGATGGAATCCAACTTTATATTTTCTTTTCATTTATGGTAGATAAGAAGAGTATGAGAGTTGAAATTTAAACAAGGAAACAAACATCTGACCTGTATTGGTTATTCCATGATTCATTATTCCATAAATTTTCATATTGGCAATGGCCAGAAATGCATTTGCAGAGCAAACAAATTTCTCTTTGTTTATGTAAACCAGCAGCCAATCAAAAGGATCCTGACTAGGAGATAAGGCATTTTGACTAAAGCTGAGGAATACCTTTTCTATTCTATAGTTCTATAGTTTAACAAACATTAATCTTGTATAATTCTTATTGCCTAAATATAATTATGAGTGTTGTGAAGTAAGTAAATGAAATGTACTCCCCATACTTTTCCTTGTTGTCTCTCATACAAATATTCTCCAGACTGTGTTAGAACTCAAGGTCATACCATGATATTGATTGGCAGTAAGATCAATAAAGGCAAAAAGAACTACTTCCTTCTTTTCTTCTTCATACAAGTATAATTAATGACTGAATTCATTATTCTACGACATTCTTTTTTTCTTTTACAACAGATGGCTTTCTGATTTATGAAATACTCAATTCAACACTAATACCACTCAAAATATGAAAAGCAAAAAGCTGGAGTAATAGTGAAAGTGCTCATAATTCAATAGGAGAAATGTATGTTGTAGTGAATATTTAGAAAAATAAAGAAGCCAGTGGATTTATTATTCTGTCATCATATTAATTCAATTGGAAAATTTTGCACGCTATAAATAAATATTGCATTTAATAATAGAGGTCAGAGTATGATGACAATAATATTTGCTATATAAGACTTTTTCTGGGAGTTCAAAGTGGCACATACAGAAGTCTGTCCTCCTATTATTTCCTACAGTATTAACCCTACACCTTTGAGGTAGTTTAGAGAAAACGTGATTGATCCAAAATCACTCAATGAGCTTTCCTGGCTGAGGATGAATTGACCCTATGTCTTCCAAACCTATTAAAAATCAGCAACAGAATCACTACACTGCCTCTCCTTCAATTAAATGGTGTATAGGAAAACAATGAATTGTGGACCACTTTGTTTCCTAGAGATCTAAAAACTTTTTAGACACTTGTATTCTCCACTTTGATCATTATGGCATCCAATCTTCACTGAATACAAATCTGTACCAAGCAACAAACACCATCATAAAGGCTATTAATCTCATTCTGCCCATTTAATTCTCATTTCGCCACCTCGAGTTCCCCTTCACCGGGGAAGAGAGGCAGGGTATAAATCTAATAAACAAACAAACAAACAAACAAACAAATAAATAAATAAATAAATTTCATGACTTTATAACATTTTCAACTAGATTAATTAATAAGAATATTTATTAGCCATTTATGACATATTCATCAACAGCACCTGGATTAAAATCTGAATATAGCAATTTGTTGTATGGTCCAGTGGGAGAAGGGGAATAGACACATTGTGGTTATGCGTGCAAAATATATCATATCTTAATTTGAGAATTGGTATGTCTAATCTAGTGAAAAGAGTACTAAGGGTGATTGATAGCAGTGTTCTAATATCTAATAAGCTGCCTCAAAGAAGAGGGGGTCAACCTATTTTCCAAACCACCTGTAGGCAGGACAAGAAGCAATAGATGGAAATTAATCAAGGAGAGAAACAATCTAGAACTAACGAGAAATTTTCTGACAGAACAATTAATCAATGGAATGACTTACTTCCAGAAGTTGTGGGTTCTCTAACACTTGTGGTTTTTAAGAAAAGGTAGGACAATCATTCCTTGAAATGGTATACAGGGTCTCCTGCTTGAGCAGGAGTTGGACTAGAAAATCTCCAAGGTGCCTTCCAACTCCCATATTCTGTTATGTCCTATTTAACAATATATTTATACCAGTAATATATAAATGTACAATGTTAGCACGTTGGCTGGGAAATCCTGAGACTGAAGGCCATACATTATAAATTTGCCAAGTTTGAATAACATTGGTCTATACTTTTAGGTGTGAATAAATGCTTTCTTCTTCCTAAATTTTTGAGGACACACTTTTAATTGTTTGATCACCTCAAGTACCAAATTTGATGTCCTCCATCATCCCCACTCAGCAATAATGAATCCTTTACCTATTTCCTTCACAGAAGTCTGGAATGTTATATGTGTTAGTTTGAAGGACAAAATAAAGCAAAATAAGTAAGATTTTGATCTATCTGTTTTTTTTGACCTAAAACAAAACTGCTTGATTTAGCTACAAATAGTTGCATTGGCTCTAAACTAAGATTGGCAGAGGCCTTCAGAAGAGTAACTTGTTGTACACCAATAGGATAGATGATTAAGTAATTTTGTTCTCTTTAAAAAGAACAAAATATTATTCTATCCTAATGTTGCCAAGGTCTACACTGGTGGCCAGTATACTCTTCTTCTAAATCTCCCAGAAACAGCTTTGCATCAAAAGGGTTAACAATTCATTATTTTATGTAGCGGTAAAGATAAAGGTTGTCCTCACACATAACTGCTAATTGGTTTCCAACTCTAGGGGGTGGTGCTCATCTCCGTTTCAAAGCTGAACAGCCAGCACTGTCCGAAGACGTCTCCATGGTCATGTGGCCAGCATGACTAAATGCCGAAGGCGCATGGAACGCTGTTACCTTCCCACCAAAGGTGGTCCCTATTTTTTTTACTTACATTTTTACATGCTTTTGAACTGCTAGGTTGGCAGAAGCTGGAACAAGTAACGGGAGCTCAGTCCGTTATGTGGTGCTAGGGATTTTAACCACCGTACTACTGACCTTTCTGATCGACAAGCTCAGTGTCTTAGCCACTGAGCCACCACGTCCCCTTTATGTAGCGGATAAGGATATTATTTTCAGGACTCTCATGCAAAGAGTATTTTAGTTCAGTTCCTTAACATCAGCATTCTTGAGCTTTTCCTTTCATTCGGGTATTTTAGTGGAGGGGAAGTATCTATTAAAATACAGTAAAGCAAAGCAGAAATCATACTATTTCTGCAGAAAGGTATGGTTTATTAAAGGAACAACTCTAATACAGTTTGCTATATATTACTTCAATTCTGAAGGGAAGAAATAAAACTGCTTTTTATTTCAGAGCTGGTCAGAATTTGAAAATCTATATAACTTGGGAAAACCCTAGGTTAACTTTACTTGACTATATTCTGCTACTGGAATTATTTTGACAAGAAACCTTCAGACCATTGTGGGAAGATCTGGCCAGGGGTGGGTTCCTACCGGTTCACTGGTTACCCGCTTCATGGGCACGCTTTCCAAAGGGCTGTCAAATGCGCGCTGTGCGTGATCGACTAAGAAATCGTGGTGCGGTTCTGCAAGCACTCTGACAGAACAGCTGCACGGCGGATATCCCTGGATTCATTTCTTTATAAATATTTTTAGGAACAAATTTTACATTATTATACAATTAATTCATTACTCTTACACTGGGCACTTACTTTCACATGTGGTGGAGCTGCCCTATGGCAAAGAAATACTGGAAAGATGTGAGAAGATCCTTAGAAAATATGATATGATGTTTATTTAGCTTTACATATATTAACAGCAGCAAGAATCATGTATGCTCAGATGTGGAAGAATAAATAAATTCTGACACAAAGCCAAAAAATAACTAAGATTTTATACTGTGCAGAAATGGACAGATTATCTCTAAATTTAAAAGTAAAGGAGGATTCAAAATATTATAAAATATGGGGAAAGTTTTTTATTTGGCTTGAACAGAAACGGGGAGAATGGAGATAAGGATTTGATGTGGAAACAGTAAGGCATTTATTTAGATAGTAGATAGATGTATAGAAGTATAAGTATAGATAAATAGATAAATATATAACTGTATACATAAGTAATTAAAAATAAGTAGATATTTGATATGTGATAGACATAATACAAAATGTAAGTGGCGATCAACAAGAGCTTGTAATCTCTAATATGATAATGAGATTTTATATAATTGTATGCATATTTTTGTTTTTGTGTTCTTTGTTTTTATATTGTCTTGATTTGTTTTAAATAATAAAATCTTTTTTTAAAAAAAATAATAATTCTGTACTCTTATTGTGACTGGCAAAGTCAGGACTAGGAATGGAATTGTTTTATTGAGAAATGTGAGGAATTAAACCTGTGGAATTGCTGTGCAAAGCACATAGGCTACTAACATTATAGTCCTTTCCCAAAGAAAGGCTTTCAAGAACTGCTCTTCAAAGGCAGCTCTACATAAACTGTGCCATACTACCATAGTATGGTCTGAATATTAGTATATTTTCTTCCAAAAACAATTGGGCAATTTCTAAGGAGAAATTTCCTGACAGCTGAGAACAATTAATGAGTGGAACGTCTTGCTTCTAGAAGTTGAGGGTGCTCCAACACTAGAGGTTTTTAAGAAGAGATTGGACAACCATTTGTCTTAAATGGTATAGAGCAGAGCTGTCAAAGTCATGCCCCATGGACCGGATGCATCATGTGCTGGCCATGCCCATGCTCAGTTTAGCAAAAGGGGGAAAAGTCACAATAAGTTACATGACGCCATCGTGACAATGTGAGTTTGACACCCCTGGTATAGTTTCCTGCTTGAGCAGGGGTTTGGAAGGGTCCAAGGTTCCTTCCAATTTTGTTATGTTATTATGTTATTTATTGGCTACTTCTCAACAGCCATGGCAACTACTGATGATTCCTCCTTTTGACATTTACTTTAATGGACAATGTCTGATGTAGAGAAGTCTATAAATGCACCTGGCTCTCACTGTTCTTTGAAATACAGGTAGTCCTTGACTTAGAAGCACAATGGAGCCCAACATTTCTGTTGCCAAACAGAACAGTTGTTAAGTGAATCATGAGGTTGTTAAGTGAATCTGGCTTCCTCCATTGCCTTTGCTTGTTGGAAGCCAACTGGGAAGGTTACCAATGGTGATCCCGTGCCTCCCCCCGGGACACCAAACAGTCATACATAACATACCAGTTGCCAAGTGCCCAAATTTTGATCATGTGACTGTGGGGATGCTGCAACATTCACTCCGTTTCTTTCAGTGCCATTGTAATGTCGAAACAGTCACTAAACAAAACTGTTGTAAGCCCAGAACGGCTTGTACAGTGGAACCTCAGGACACAAACGCTTCTGTTCACGACCAAATCAGGTGCTGTGTTGATCAGAAAATCCACAAAATGTTCGACTCTGGTCATGAACACATCCTCAGGTGGGGACCAACCATAGCTGTGGCAATTTTCCCTGCAGTGGCAATTTCTCCTCCTGTGCAATTTTTTTTCCTGGGCGCATATCAGGTGTGGTATTCAACCGGTTCGGACCAGTTCTCAGGAACCGGTGGGGATAATTTTAAGTGGTTCGGAGAACC
>JANHGC010002973.1:121305-131894 GCA_027560395.1 Boaedon fuliginosus | reverse complement strand
ATAGCTAATATGCTAGAAAACAGGATATTCAAAATGAGATTGATAGGTTAGGGGAATAAGCTGAAAATATCAAAAGGAAGTTTAGGAGAGACCAACACAAAGTTCATCTTATAAGAAAAAGAAATCAAAGTGCAGCATTATGGAAAATAAAATATGAAAAAGAATGTGAAATGTTAGTTGATTACATACTAAATATGATTGAGCAGCATAATTTTATTGCAAATGGAGTAAACAGAATTTTAGGCAATACTATTAGATTTATTATTTCCAATTCATGGTAAAGGCATGTTCCTTCTTATTCTTCATGGTCAGATCTAACCTTGATTATTATATCAGGCTCTAGGCATCACATTTTAAGAACAATTCAGGCAAACGAACAGGTCCAGAGGGGATGCACAAGGGTACTGTAATTAGAGCACTAAAAATGAAGTGCAACAATGAGTATATGTATTCTTTTGGTATTTTAGCCTTCGGGGAGGAGATAACAGAAGGGAGATATGAAACTTTCTGCAAAAACAAAACAAAACAAAAAAATATCCCTAACCCTGAAGGGCTATCACTTAAGTGGAGATTAAAATCTGTTCTCTAATGTCCCAGAAGGCAGAACAAGAAATAATGATTATAAATTAGAGAAAGGTAAATTCCATTTATCATTTACAGTAAGAAAAAGCTTTCTAACTGTAAAGAACAATTAAAGAGATAAAGTAAGTACAAGGAAGACAATGTCTCCCTTTCATTGGAGATCATTGCTTGGATACTGGACATCCAATTGTTCTTGGCAGTTTATTTTGTGTTCCTTTTTTGAAAATGAAACTTTCCTTGATGGTCTGAATGGTCCCATCAAACTTTACAATTTAATAAATTGTTATGGCCATCAATATAAACTTATGAAGAGATGATACTATGCTAATATTCTTCTGCAAAATCTTATTTTATTTGCTGTTTATTCACCTGACAATACCTCATAATTTTAGCCATTATAGTTATTATGCATTCTAGCTTTGGGTAAAATTGTGCTGAGTCAGTAAAACACTGTTTAATTCAACATTCTATTCCCAGGCTAGCTAAATAGACACAAGGACAATCACACTCCCACATTTGCGTTCCTCAGCAACAAGTGTTCAAACGCATATTATGTATAATGCAATGTATGTGTAGGTAGAGGACATTTGGCAGATGCATAATTATAAGTAACTTCATTAAAGCCTCCAATTTTCTACCAACAAAATATTACCTAGAAAAAAAAATCACTTGTTTTTCACAAATATAGAAGAGATTGACAATGATTTTATTTTATTTTAAATGATTAATAAATTATTTTATTTATCTATTTGCTTGCTTGTGTTTTTGTACAATGATGTATATGCTGCTTCGTCCTAAGATTCTGCTTGATTCACAGATATAATGAACCCACCAACAAATAGTCTAATGGTTTGTCACCCACAGGGAGTACTTTCAAAAGAAACATGTTTAAAGAACTATGAGCCACAGTGACATCTTATACCTTGGAAGACATTTCTATGGTAGGACAATCTGAATGGATTCCCTGCAATTTGACTCCATAATTCTCACCTATTTTGTGAATGAAGAAAAATAGATTCCACTCTGGCCTTTGAAATAAAATGAATATTGATCATGTCTGTAAATTGGCCTCCTTTCAAATACTTCTATCTGTACATAGAAACAGGCTGTAACTTTTGATATTTAAACCCAACTCCCACTGGTCTAATTCTGTTTGGCACCCTCCCTTTGAACAGACATAGAGAAATAAAATAACTTGTAGTCCTCCTCCTCTCTCGCCCCACAAAAAAATCAAAATTACAGACATTTGAATGGAATATGCCTGTTTTCACATAATGGGAACAATTTAAAAAATGTTAAAGGTTTAAATATTGAAGTGCTAAGATTATATTTTAAAAGAAAGAGGGGAGAGAGAGATGGGGCTATTCAGTATGATAAAGCCTGATAGGTTACTATGTCTCTCAAAATAAGGATGGGTTGATGAATTTAGAGAAGAACTATTAAAATAAATTGCATTGGAGGAAGAACAGGGGAAGAAACTAAGTTTTAATTAATATATGAAAATAACCTCTTTCTTGAAAAGTTCTCAAAAGCATACACCAAACAGAATTGAGCTCACCCCAGACAAACCCCATTCTAAAGTTGAATTGATTAAGCTGATTAAATTAGACTCTCTCTCTCTCTCTCTCTCTTTCATTAAATCTTGTACTTTCTAGAATGGTGAAGAATGGCAGACTTTTAAGTGCCTGAAGACAAGTACCTTTGTCTAGATTAGCTTTTGACGAGTTTGCCTAAGTGCCTGAAGCTAAATTAGTTAATTAACTTTTAAGAAAAGTTTTTTTTAGAGGGCAACTATGGTTGGTGTTTTTGCCTCTTCCCATAAGACTTAATTTCCCATTTTGATGAATCCTTCATAATATATGGTGCCTAAAAAACATTACAGTATTCAAGGTTGGGAATCTAACCAGTGACTCTGAATACAAGACCATTTTCCCACATAGCAAGCCCGGTATTCTACATCCAATAGCTGCTTATTTGCTTTGTTTTTGTTTCTACTCTGTTTTGATTCCTAACTTGTGAAGATCATCCTGAATTTTGTCTTAATTTTCTAAAACTTTGCTAATCTTACATATCCTAAAGAAATAACAAGGTGAAATGTGGATTTCAAACTTCTTAGAGTTGTAAAAGGAAAACCTGAGTTGGGCCTAGGAGCAATTAGATTGCCAATTCTTCTTTGCTCAACATTAGTACAACATAATCCCATTTGGCTGGACTAATATTTCTGTCATGGGCTACTAGAGAATGTTCAAGGACAATTCTTCAAATAATTTGTTATAGTATCCTATCAGAACCTTACCAGAACATGCACTCCTGCAGACAAATTCCTCTTATCCAGGAACAGCAAGAGCTACCAAATTTGATACATGGTGAGAGTCCTCCCCAGTGTCATCCCAGTGTCAATATTCTAAATTATCCTACTAATTCAGTAAATAAGAGGGCACCACAGAGAAAGAGAGAGACACACATATATACTGCATTCAACTTTTGGTTATGGTTGCATTTTTTTCATTTGTTTATACTTTTATATCAGCTCTGTCACATTCATGCATACAAAGTGTTCTTAATTCAATTCCCTTTTCATTCTTGTATAGACACTGTCAGCTCCGTCGTCCGTGTATGAAATAAAACATTCAAATGGTTGTTCCAGGAAGTTTTTATTCACTACAACACACAGGTAACTAACCAACATAGAATGCAATTCAGAATGGTGTTGGGTCTGGCCAGCTTCCACCTCTTGTTTATCCAGTGTGGCTCGTCAGCAGTTCTTGCGTTAAAGGCACAGCATCTGCTCTGTCAACCAGACCCAGACAGTCGGTTCCCCCTACCAGGTGGCCACCTGATGAGAACAAAGGGTGTTGATATGTTATGAGGTATTTACATTAGTCTTACGATAGGCTTTATGAAACTATTTCAGCAGTCGGGGAGCATGTATGTCTTTCTTGTCCACCCAAGATTTGTCATCGTTTGAATACCCCTTCCAATGTACCAAGTATTGTATTGTTCACCCCTGCCGTTTACAATCCAATATGTCATCGATTTCGTAGTGTCCATCCGGTGCAGGCTGTACCAAATGTGGTTTCACTGGTACCACCGGCTTCAATAAGCTAACATGAAATGAGGGGAGTATACGGCTCATTGAGGGAGGTAACTGCAACCGTACAGTTACGGGATTGATAACCTTAGTTACCGGAAAAAGACCTATATATCATGGGTCCAACTTCCCCCACCCCCTGAGGTACTTAGATAGATACACTCTGGATCCTACCTGGAGTGCTGATGGGGTTGCCCTTTTTCCATCCGCCCATCTTTTGTACCTGGCCATTGCCTCCTGTCCTGCCTTTTTGACATTGTTCCATATCTCTAGCAATCGTTCTGCCCATTCTTTGGGGGTCGACTGGACAGTGTCAGATTTGGTCCACTCTGGTATGGGTCTGAAGTCCCTCCCATAGACTATTTAAAGGGAGGGTAACCCGTGCTAATATGCAGGGAATTGTTGTAGGCAAGCTCAGTGAAGGGCAGAAGTTCCACCCAGTCCTTACCCTGTTGTCTAGTGTAGCTCCTTAAATATCTCTTTATCAATGCGTTCACCATTTCTGCAGCCCCATTGGTACAGGGATGGTACCCTGAACTAAGACCTTGTTCACAACCGATAAGCTGGAGGAACTCCCACCAGAACTTAGAGGTAAATTGGACCCCAAGGTCCAATATGACACGATGTGGGGCTCCATGAAGTTGGTAGATGTGGTGCAAAAATATATGCTCTAACCTCCTGGCCAAGGGCAACGCTTTGCAGGGGATAAAGTGGGCATGTCGGGAGAAAAGGTCAACCACTGTTAGGACAACTGTGCACCCCTGACTATTCGGCAACTCCACTACAAAATCAATCCCTATTTCCTCCCAGGCGCTTTGGGGGTTGGTGACCTGTTGTAACAAGCTTTTGTGCTTCGTTCGTGCACACACTTCACATTGTTTACAATAATTGGCTACATCCTTTTGGAGTGTAGGCCACCAAAACCTCTGTCTCACAAGACGTAATGTTTTTAGATAGCCGAAATGTCCAGCTGTATGAACATCATGGTGTTGATATAGTACGTGAGGTCGGCATTCACTTGGGACATACATTTTCATTTCCTGCCATGCCAACCCATTATCCTCCCACATTTCATGTCTATGGGCTAACCACCAGGAATCTTTTGGCAGAACTTCCCAGCATAACAAATACAGATCCTGGTGACCCCCCACCTGCCAGGAACTCTCCTTGGAACAGGCAAGTGGGAGGATGGGCTGGATCATTTCTGGCCTTGTTGACAGAAATTGGGGTTGTCTGGACAGGGCATCAGCCAAATCTGTCCCCCTGGTATGTATTTTAACATGAACCGAAACCTCTTGAAGAACTGTGCCCAGTGCACTTGTTTGAGAGAAAGCCTCCATACTTTCTGGAGTGCCAAGAGGTTCTGGTGGTCAGTCCACACCTCGAATGGTATTTCACAGCCTTCCAAATATTGACGCCATGTACTCATGGCCCAGTGTCCTCTTTCTCCCACACAGTCCATTTTCTTTCTGAGTCACTTAATTTTCTGGAGGTATACGTGCATGGTCTCAAATGCCCTTTCTCATCCTTTTGTAGCAAGACTCCCCCAACCGCCACATCGCTTGCATCCACTTGCACAACAAACATCTTGTCTGGGCGTGGATGCTGTACTTTTTCAAACATTTGAACGCTCTAGTGCACTCAGCTGTCCAATCAAGTAACTGGTTAGGTTTTGAAGGGCACGCCAATTGTTTGGTTTTCAATAAGTTCATTAGGGGTAGTGTGATTTGGGCAAATCCGGGCATGAATTGCTGGTAGAAGTTAGCAAGCCCCCCAAAGGCTTGCAATTGTTTTCTGGTTTTGGGGGATTGCCACTGTAATATGGCATCCACTTTGGCCGGGTCCATTTCCACATCCCTAGACGATATCCTATACCCAAGATAGTCCAAAGTGTCCTGATAGAAAGAACATTTACTCAATTTGACGTACAACTTTTCTTTCCATAGCCGTTGCAGCACCTCCCGGACTAGCTTAACATGGGAGTCCATATCTGGAGTGTATATCAATATGTCCTTCAAGTACACCAGGACTCCCTGGTATAAGAACTCATGCAAAACTGAATTTATCAGCTGCATAAATATGGCTGGTGACCCTTTCAGCCCAAATGGCATCACCCGGAACTGATAACTACCCAATGGGCAGTTAAACGACATCTTCCATTCATCTCCCTCCTTGATTCAGACTCTCTAATAAGCTTCTCAGAGATCGAGTTTGCTGAAGACAAGATGATGGGGTCGCCAATAAATCTTTCATCAGGGGTAACGGGTATAATGGCTCCAAGCAAATAGCAATTACACTGTGAAAGTCTACATACAAATGCAAGCCACCATCCTTCTTTTCCCTGAAGAGGACGGGCACTGCAATATGGGCACGGCTTGGAACAATAAACCCCCAGGCTAGGTTCTTATTCATGTAACTCCTCATTTCCTCCAGCTCTTTTGGGGTCATGGAGTACATTTGGTAAGACCACCCCAGGTATTAATTGCACAGTCAGTACTCTGGTGAGGTGGTAAGATATCACAGTCTGTCTCACTGAAAACCTCAGCCATGTCTTGGTACTCTATTGGAATCCCACAATCCTGCATAGCAAGCAATGTATTCCGCTGGTCTTGTGGACTGGGGGAGACAAAACACAACTTGCTATATCCCCCCCTCCCACCATATCATAGGTTGCCACTTGTCTAGCCACACGAGTCCCAAGATGATAGGGTTGGACGTCTTCTTCGGGCCCACTATAAACCTAAGAAACTCAACATGGGATGATATCACCATCTTAATGGTTTCAGTTACTCAGGTAGCTGCCTGTCCACCTAACACAGTACCATCCATCTGTTCAAAAAGGACCAGGGTTTTTAAATTGGACACCTTCAACCCCATCAGCTGCACTACGTCCTCACTCATGATGCTGCGGGTGCATCCAGTGTCAATCAGCGCCAACACAGACACCGCCCGAGATCACTTCCCTTCCAGAGTGACTTGATTAGTGAAAGCCACAATAGGCAAGCTCACCATAGGGTCGTCATCATCTCTGTTGCTCTCCATTTCTCCAATCCGCCCTTCAATCACACCCACCGACTCCGTGGTCATTGGTTCCTCCACTTCACATGTCTGGGTAGCACGCTTTGATGCTGTCCTTGGGGATGGAGGTGGCTGCTGGTGGATGGACAGGTTTACCCAGCTGTGGGCACTCTACTTGCTGCCTCGAGTTCCCCCGAAAGGGGTGAAGAGAGGCGGGATACAAATCTAATAAATAATACTGCTCTGTGCCCAAGTTTATTGCAGCGATAACATCTCAATGGGGGCCTGGTGTTTGGGGCCCTCGCTGGCCCTGTACTTCTGGCTGGGCCCACCCTGTCTGGGCGTTTGGGGCCACCCAGTCCAATTCCACGGAATCACTGCAATCCGGCCTCTATTTCGATGACAGCTTTGTACCATCCCTCTAAGTCCTGCTCGATGCCTCTGTAGACGCACCCCTGCTGCAATTCTTTATCCAATCCATTTCCAAAATGGTAGGTGAGCAGGGGCTCTGGCCAGGAGGACAGGTTGCTGGCTATTGCCCGGAAGTCTCGGATATACTCTTGGATTGGTCGTCCCTGTTGTTTTAAGGCCAGTAAATCTGCCGTGTTCTGTTGGACCCAGGCCGGATCCTCAAACCTGGCACGTAAAGCATCCAGAAACAACCTAAGGGTGAACAGTTCAGTGCATGGCATTTATGAAGACCAGCCACCCAATCATCAGCCTCCCCCTCCAGGGTGGTGGTCACCGCCACCACCATATCCCACTGGGAAGTGTATTGGTCCTCGTAGTGATCCATATGGTTTAGGATTTAGCTTAAGAACAACGCCACCCATTCTGGACTGCCGTTGAATGCAGCCTTGATGGGAGGTGGCTCATACAGTGGGGGCCCCCAGTGGGTCATATCTGGCCTGGCTGCCACACCTCCTCCCTCACATTTAGACCGTTCCCCAACCAAAAACGTTGGACGCCCAGTGACAGTTCTGCTATGTGACTGCTTCGCAAATGTCTCCTTGTAACTCTCTTCCTCCAATGACAGTCATCTCGGCTTTTGGATATAGCCACTCCTGCCATACTTCTCTCTCAGAATAGCCAGCATAGTCTCCCCAGGATCGACACTCTCATCTTCTTCCCCCGGCTGCCACCACCGCTCCCTCCAGCCCTCCAACCGGAACTCCGTCTCCATCATCTGAAGCCCGGTGCTCCACCCCACAGGCCGGAACGGATTATCACATGCTCTCCCCGGCCACTCCAGGCATTTCCTCCGCACCACTCGGTCACCTCTGCCTTCCCCACGCTCCTTTCGAGCCATCAGCAGTAAGCCACCAACCGCCCTTCCACTCCATCCATGGTGGCTGTTTCCTCCGCCTTTTCCTCCACACAGTCCCCGCTGGCCCCACGATCCTCCGAAGTCCTGAGACATGACTGTATCCGCAGCCAGTCTCGGAACAATGCCATGCAGGCATCCTCATCCATTCCGGTGATAACAGTGGGTGCTTGCACCCGTTCCTCTTGTTTCTCCTCCTCCATCACACCAACCTGGAACTCAGCCGTTTCTGTCCCCCCCACCAATTCTAGCTGCCTAGAGTTCCCCCTAACAGGGGAAATGAGGCGGGGTATAAATTTAATAAAATAAATAAATAAATAAATAAACCGGCTCCACTCATAGCAGGTAGCCCAACAATTGGAAACAAAGACACCATTCTTCTGTCAGCTCCGTCATCCGTGTATGAAATAAAACGTTCGAATGGTTGTTCCAGGGAGTTTTTATTCACTACAACGCACAGGTAACTAACCAACATAGAATGCAATTCAGAACCGTGTCAGGTCTGGCCAGCTTCCGCCTCCTATTTATCCAGCGTTGCTCATCAGCAGTTCTTGCGTTAAAGGCACAGCATCTGCTCAGTCAACCAGACCCTGACACATGGACAATAAACATCAAACATGCAATACTTTTTAGTAAAAATAGAAACTATTATGGATAATAATGCATGTGCCAAGTTCCCATGTAGTGGCTTATTCTTTTAAAACAGAAATTGAAATGGTGGGACCCACTAATTTGGTATGGCAATTTAGGGTCAGTTAACTAAGGGCTGCATCTGCTTACTTGACACATTATTCAAGTATATAGATTTAGCAATTTAAATGTGTTAGTACAGACAAGTTATGTGGAACATAAGGAAATCAGGGGTTGGGTATTATACTGAGCATAAATTATTTTAATTGTGGTTTTTGGAAAATTCATATATATTAAACTCATGCACACACATGAATTCAAATATCTTAGCAGTCTTTGGCAATTCAGCTCTATAAACTAATAGTATTAATTTGCAATTACATTCAGAATAATCTGAAATCAATTTGAAAACAGTTGTTTTGCCAACAGAAACCTTTCAGTGATTCCAAGAAAAAAAAACACCTTGAATTATCTGGAAAGATAGCCAAGAATTTTATAAGTAGAAGTAAGACAGGCTATTTGCTGTCTCATCCCGCTCCCCCCCTTTTTTTTCTCCCTCTGGCATTTTCACTCTGAGGTTGGCACTTTCAAAAAGGGTTTTTTTTCCTTTCAAAAAGGTCAGAATTTACACTTTAGAGCTACCAAACACAAGTCATTCATTCAGTGCTGGCCACTTTTCTTGTGGTGTTTGCTTCAGAGAAATGCTTGTAGGTGTGGAAAATTGGTTTCAATTAGTCTCTGGTTGGAATACTACCAATTTATGCCATAAATCCTACAAGAATCTTGGACAGAAAAATCAAATGCCACGAAGATATCAAGAGCATAAAATGGAAAAGAATTATCTTGACCTTCAAATCCATCCCATGAGCTAGATAAAACTATTTAGGAGATAGAAGAAAGAGAATATTAGAAGAAATTATTGCAAACTGAAACTATAAAACACTATCAGTACCTGAGAGGGAGGCAAGAGGACATACTCCATGATAGAATTTATATTCTGAGAACAAAATCAAAGTCTCTACTCAAGAATACAGTTAAATATTCTTAAATTGCAGATAACAGGAAATAAACCTCCATGTAAAGACAGACCATAGGAGAATGTACCAGTTTTATAAATTCAAAATAATCTGTGGGGGGAAAAGGAAATGTAGATAAACTCTGCAGCAAAAATGTATGATGAATAATTACTTTGCTATTGCTTCTTTTAATAACTGTATGACACAAAATGAATTCAATACAGGTTTCAGAAATTTTTTTCACATTAAAAAAGTTGAATTTAGATTGTTATTGGAGAAATTTTATAGAAAATACTTAGTAAATGATACTGACACAAACATTGCTATGGCTATTGGTATGCTACTGACTTAATAATGAGGCTTAAGATCCAAAATGGTTTGGGATCTTTAATTCTTTGGGAAAAGCATTTATCTTCCTGTAATATCCTAGATAAACAGTAATTCTGCTAAAGGTTGTTTCCCTTCCTTTATTCCTTCCTCCCTCCCTCGCTCCCTTCTTATAAAAAAATTTTCCTTCTTCCTAGAGTTTACACTGAGAATAATCCTGATGCGGGGGGCGGGGCTGGGATCTCGATGGCGCTGGGCGCGGGGTTCGTGAGCTCTGCGGCCCCGGTCCAGGCTTCCCCCTCGGTGGGTTCCCTAGAGGAACCTGGGTCCCCTTGGAGGGGTGGACTGAGCGATGGGAAGGCATCGGGGTGGGTATGGGGGATTCCGCTTATCCCCTACCTGCCATTTGACTTTGCTTCCCGCAGCCACCAAGGGATGAAGCGACGGCTTTTAGACGCCATTAGTCGAGATCAGCCGGAGCAGTAAGATCACTGGGAAGAAGAGGGAAAGATCTGGATTTGGGCGAGAGAAGACCTGGGAGTTGAAATGTAGTTCTAGACCCCCAGAACTATATTTAGCAAGAATTTGTGCAGGAGTGGGT
>JANHGC010002973.1:68699-81827 GCA_027560395.1 Boaedon fuliginosus | reverse complement strand
AATGTAAAGTCCAAGTGGCGCTGCTCTGAAACAAAATGCCTTTTTATTTCTGTAACTTCTTGTAAAAAATAAAAAAAATTGTTTAAAAAAAAAAAAGATTCAAATATTGCAAAATCTTATAGACAATCAGGATTTTCCCATACACATCCTGTCTATGGGAAAACAAAGGTAATTAAAATAAAAGCAATTTGTACTTCCTCTATCGCTGACCATCTGAATGATAGTAAGGTATAAAACCCATCTAAATCAAGACAAATGATACCAGTTAGCTGCCATGACAACCTAATGTAGGCATTTAATTGCTGGGTTTGCTATGGCATCTTGTTCTTCTGTAATACTATCTTTATACTTCATCTTCAGTTAAGTAACTCCTAGTCTAATGGTCAAATAAATCAGCACTAGATAAGATTTATGTAGAAAAACAAGGTATGTGCTCCCTTGTGAATATTTGGGTGGAAAGGAAGTCAGTTGAAAGAGACCTTGGAGATCTTCTAGTCCAACCCCCTGCTCAAGCAGGAGGCCCTATATCTATGATAGTGAACCTATGACAGGCATGCCGGAAGTAGCACACAGAGCCATCTTTCTGGGCATGCATGCTGGCCTTTAAGTGGGCCTGCCCACCTGCCCCTGCTCTATGCTTGCTTGAAAGCACAGTGCAGGGGTTTGGGGAGCATGGGGGTGGGTCATGCACACATGTGTGGCAAGTGGGGGAGCATGGGGGAGTGCATGCATATGTGAGAGGGTACCCCACACATGCGCATGTGCCCCCCCCTACACCTCCCGGTCCCCTCACCCATGCGTGTATGACCCAAAACACAGCTGATCCGATGATCAGCTGTGCTTCCAAGCAAGGCAAAGGGGAGGGAGGGTTGCACACACACGTGTATGTGGAGGGGGGGTGCAGGGGCACACGGCCATGTGCACGTGCATGCACTTCCAGCACTCACAGTGGCAAAAAGTTCACCACCGCTCCCCTATATCATTCCAGACAAGTGGCTGTCCAGTCTTTTTTTAAAAGCTTCCAGTGATGGAGCACCTACAATTTCTGAAGGCAGTTGTTCCACTGGTTAATTGTTCCCGCTGCCAGAAAAATTCTCCTTACTTTTATGTAGCTTTTCTCCTTGATTATTTTCCCTCCGTTGTTTCTTGTCTTGTCTCTGGGGTTTGGGGAACTTTTGTAGCAAAGATGTTCAACGTTGTTCTTTCTTATATTCAAGATAACACTTAAGGATAAACCTATATGTTAGGAACACATCTAATTTCTTTTTTCTACATTGTTTCTATGTGCATTGAGTTGTTTTATTTTTTTCCCCTAAATACAGCAGTAGCTAGCCATATCAATTTCCCTACCACATTTGGTAGAGATCGTATAGGTAGACTGCTTGTGAAAACAAGCAATTAGTCTAGCATACTTCAAATAGATTGACAGGGATTTAGGCTTATTTCACATATCCCGCTGTTTAAAACAAAGAAATCATGTGTGAAGAGATGAAAGGAAATTCTTGTGAAATGCTTCAATTCCTGTTGTACAGGAATACATCCTTTATTAATGTATGTTAGAATTAAATTGTGAGTTCTACTAAATATAGAAGCCTTTTTAAAAATATTTTCTAAAATTTGTTCTCTGCAAATGTTGATGAGAATATGTTTTCATGTTCAGTTAATATTTTTCTCTAAAAAAGTGACAATCAACACTACTTTTTGGCATTTTAAAATTTTAAGGTCATACTATACAGGTGATATGCTTCAGACTTAATATGCAGCAACATTTCAAACTGGATCCTCCATCACTATTTATGTATTACATTTTTAGTTATTTTTTAATTATGTTTACATGGCTTGACTCTCAGTGACTCTGAGCATACCTCTGATTACACAAGGACTTGCTGGTAGTTTACATAAAATCAAGTGATAAATCAGCAATTTTATTTTGGTCACCCTTTTAAAAATTATCAGGGAAGATGACATTTGAATTTCAAGATAAGGTGTTACATAGAGATAAAATGTATTAAAATATTTCCATGCTTCCCTCATGCATAGAAATGTGTAATGCTCCTAAGTGAAAACAACACATTGGACTGTTTAAGTTTACTTGAAATAAGTAGTCCTACAATTGCTAGTTCTGCAAGGTTTTACAAGTAAGAAGTAGAACTGAAAATAATTCTTCAAATTGTACTGTACCAATATAAAATTCTCAGTACCAAGATGATATAAACATGGAATTCTCACCTCACAGAAGGAAGGCCATTCTGTTCCAGTTGCAATTTCTGAGTCATCTCCAAAGGCATTACCATGTAGAGTTTGTTAGAGTCATAAGGTAGAAAGGATGAGTAATAATTCCCAGGATATCTTCCTCCAAGTAGAGCTGCAACTGGTGTAAGAGCCAGATTTTCCACCTTTAATCTATAGTCCCTATCCATGGCCTCCACTTCCTTATCTAACAATAGCTGGGTTGACCAAATTATGGACATTCTTCTTCAGAGGGATTACAAATACATCCAATGTAATAGCTAAATAGCAAACAAAAAACAGAAAGCTTATATACAGACAGCATCCTTGTCCCATGGGGGCTCAGTCCTGTCCAGTCTATCACATTCGCCACACTGTTCCTTCACATCTTTCTTTTCCATGTCTAGATTTCCACAGGATCCCAGGCTGAGATGGCAATGTACATCTGAATATCATCGCTATATTGCTATCCCAAAGGTGCTTTTTCAAGAGGCAACTGGACTTTCCAATTTTTCTTTGAAGACATTTCACTTCTCATCCAAGAAGCTTCAGAGCTGAAGAAGCTTTGTGGATGAGAAGTTAAACATCTTCAAAGAAAAACCAAAAAGTCCAGTTGCTTCTTAGAAAAGCACCTTTGGGACAACTATGACCTGGATGACTGAGAATCTCCATAGACACTATATTGATGATACTGTACCCCAAATATTTTGGTCACTGAAAGGACAGTTTCACTTCAAAACATACAAATTCAGGCTTGCCAAGCTTTATATTTGCCATGTACATCAAATCTGCTGAATTGTCCAAGTCTTGCAATCAAATTCACAGTATATCCCAATAGGCCTATATGGAATATATTGCTAAAAAGTTCCCAGTTTCCTGAATGGTAGTGATCTGCCTACGCCTTAGTGCTGAGGAATGTTTATAAAGTATGTAAGCTGTAGTAGAGTCTGCAAAGATTTTGTTAAGGAGTAACTCTTTGAAGCAAATAAATTCATTTTTCCACTTTCAAAGTTATACAACCCTGACCCCATCTCATTTTTTTCTCCCTTTCATCACTGTGATCCTTTTTATGACCTGTCTCCTTCTCCCAGATTACCTGAATATATTAAACATTGTTTCTAGGGCCCACTGGCCCCCTTTTTTTCTTACAGCCATTGACTTCCACTACAGTTATCAAAGTATCTTCTCTTCTCTGCATGGTCTGCTGAACTTCCTAAGCTCATCCATAATCCTGCCAATTCCCTTCTGTGAAGCCCCCCTTCTGCTGCCTTTGCACAGCAATCTGAGTGACTAGATCAATTTTATAAGCGGGCCTGACACAGCTGTGCACTTTGTACATATTGTGCCACAGCATGTGAAACAACATTTCAAAAATAAAATTCTGAAGGTGCTATATAACAGGCATTGGGGGAGAAAAACTGCAATGGAGCCGGTGGGAACATTTCTGAACAAAGCAAGTATCTCTGGGGAAATGTTAGTTAGCTGTTTTTCTCTCAGAAAAGCAACAAGACATAATATTTGTATGTTCTTATAGGTCAGCCGTTCCCCCATGTCCAGATGGTTAGGCTTCCCTAATAACCCTCACTCATCATGTCAGGGGAATGTTAGGAGTAAAATTTAGAGTGTCTGCTAGGAAGTAAAACTCAATATTTCTGCAGAACATTAGGTTAGGGAACAAGTAAAATTTATATGCAGGGAAGGCTTTGAATCCAATTGAGTGCTTTGAAAGAATGAGCGACAATGAAAACGTCCAAAACAATAGAGTGGGACTTGTAACAACACAGAATCTAGTCATCTATCAAAAATAAAACTGTTTCATTCACTTGGGAGCTACTAGTCAGATGAATCCTTTGTGAGTTCACCTGTTTCTGAGAAAGCCATCTCATATTCTACCCAGAAGTTTTGGGAGTTGGGTGACTATAATGAATCATAATCATAATCACAACTCCATAGCCTCTTTTTCATGTTTTTCTCTTTCTGTTTTTGCAGATGGGCCCCCCTTTTTGGATGTATGACTGTTATTAGGTATTTTTACTCTGTATACTGTGTATTTTAATTATTAACCATTGTTGTTAGCCGCCTCGAGTTCCCTTTGTTTGGGGAAGAGAGGCGGGGTATAAATCCAATAAATTAAATTAAATTAAATTTCTTCCAGACATTCCTCCTATTTTACTGTCCTCTGGCATCTTTTTGTTACTTTGGTTATATAGTTTCTTGAGCTCCTTTTTTCAAATTAGCTGTGCAGCCTCCACAGTAACGTCATTCAGAATGCTAGTGGTTTCTGTCGATCCAGATAATTCCAAATTAAGAAGCGTCTCAAAATTTCCCACATGGCCAAACTAAAGGGAGTATCATATTTGAATCTACCCTTCAGACTAGTTGCACAGCGCTCTACTTTGCTCGTCTCCATCCTGCCTAAATCTTTTGCAGTTTGAGAAAATATATAGCAATTCATGCTTCCTTTCTAGAATTATGTTATCCACAAATTCAGAGTAACTAATCTGTACTGTTATCAGTATGTGGATTTCTGTGCATATAAAATAATCTTATAATTTTAGTTACAAGAACTAAATTCTGTTTTAATGCAAAGGAAAACTTCCTAACGTTGGTTGGATTGCAGGACTAAATTTTCCTTCCCAGAATATATTCAAACCAAGGCTGAAAAGCCATTGGCCAGCCATGTTTTAATTCCAGAGTAGAATGGGGTG
Organism: Boaedon fuliginosus; assembly: GCA_027560395.1. Classification (NCBI taxonomy): domain Eukaryota; kingdom Metazoa; phylum Chordata; class Lepidosauria; order Squamata; family Lamprophiidae; genus Boaedon; species Boaedon fuliginosus. The sequence continues at coordinate 76,890 of JANHGC010002973.1, read as the reverse complement.
AGGATTAATGGCTTAAAAAGACCCCTTCTAGCTGTGTTTCAGTGATGATGGTTGTATATGTTTGTTCCTTATATTGTGTATGCATTTTTGTTTTGTGATGGGTATATTAAACTTAAATTAAATTATTTTGGTCTCAATGTTTTGGATTCCAGATGTAAATTTCTAGAACTGTTTTCATTATGGGAATAAGTTTTAAATATTGTGTTATACTTCTCCTTTCTCCTTCCTAAATGCCCTATCCTTGAAGTCAAGAATGAAGGCCCTTTGCTAAGCAGCCAATAGCATTTTTTTATATTGCAGCTGAGCATTCCTTCCTGGCTAACATAGTTTTGTAAAAAGTTTCTTAAAACATGCAATAGTACATGTAATCTTGACTGGGGAAGAGAGGTGGGGTATAAATCTAATAAATAAAATAAAATAAGCTTCTATAGGTAGTGCCTGTATGCCTGCTGCCATACATTCAGTATGAGTGAGGAAAAATTAGAATGAGAAGTAGGGGCTGGATTAGCCTTGGAGGACTTTAATGATGTAATCCTATTTCAGCGTACAACAGTGTTGAGTTGCATGGTTGGTTTTGGTTTTGGTTTTGTTTTGTTTTGTTGCCTGTGTTATGCAACAATTCTAGAACTTCTTAGTTTGAGATTTAGTTTGAGACTTGGAATTTTTGCAAGAGCAATCAGAGCATGGGTCACACTGTTCCCATATGGCAAGCTTTATATTTGCCATGTACTTCAGCAGAAGACTCTAAGAATGATTCCAGTTGCATGGATAAAGAAAGGTCATGTCTACATCCTCACTGCAACTGAACAAACATTCTTCAAACAAGACGCTTTGTTTGAGCTCTTCTATCTACTTGTATAAAAAGAAATAAGTCTTCCTAGAGTAGAACCAGATGGCTTGAACTTTGAGAAAGCATTTTGTTTTTCCCTTCAAAAATTCAGATGACAGCTTTGGAAGCCCTTTGGTTCAGATAGTCTACATACTATTTGGTCTATGTTGATGTCTTCCCATGATAGGCAATTCAGGGAAAATGTACATTTGGACACTTCATGTACTTTCAATTGTATACCCAGCAGTAAGAAATGAAACTGATAAACACAATAGGTGAAAAACAAAGATTCTTTGCAATCAGTCCTTGAAACATAGTAACTGCATTAGATTGTCCATACAAATTTTCGGCAGGAATTCATATGGTTTTTGTGGGGCTCATGTCTTCTTACAGGATTTTTCTTTCAACTTACTGATCCACTCTCTAATCCAGTGATGCCATCTGCCGGTTTGGAGTTTGGCACCATCAATATGCTGATGTTACCCAGTTACATCTTTTAACCTTGGACTAGCTAGGTTGTCAAGGTGCTGCCCCAGTGCATGGAGGCTGAGTCACAAGCAAATTAAATGTTCAGCAGTACATCCACAGCAATTTAGTCTTGGGAGGATTAAGTTGTAGATGGTTCCTCCCAATCACTGCACTACCAGCCTCTGTATTATCTGCATACCAGTTAGTCCTTTCTCTTATTAGACTTTTTGAAAGTCAGCCAGGACTGCCTAATTGAAGCTGAGAATAAACCTTATAATGTGCTATGAATAAGTACTGCTGAACATTTAATTTGCTTGTCGTGACCATAATATGGATGGTCCCCAGTTAATATAGGAAACAAAAGGCATTATTTTGATTGTTTTACTGAATAGTAAAAAATATCATAGGGTCTCTTGCTTGTGTTTAAATTCTGTATTAGACCAAAAATGGACAAAATCCGTGCTTGCCAAATATACCAAATAGGGTAAGTATGGCAAGCACACAATTTGTCCATTTTGGACAAGTACAGAAAAGATCAAAACATTAACATTTTTAGGTTGGATACTGAAGAGAGTGTATGCCAGGATAATTTTATTCATAAAAGTTTATTAATGAAATCTCAACTCTTCAGCATCCGCATTAACAAGGTTCCTCCCAACTCACAAATACACACGCACACACATACACACACATACGCAGAGGAGTTGAATTAAAAGTACCAACAAAGAGGAAATTCAATGGAATTGATTCACAAAATGGTGGTTGTGTTTGGGCGAATCTTATAGCCCTTCTCTCTATTCCCATCCTCACTTATGGGGAATTACTTAGTTTAGGCTGGTTGCAGGAAGGTCACATATTAGTGAGGATTAGCTTCATTGTTAAGTATCTAGTAGGTATTGGGCATCTAGTCAATGCAAGAGTGGGAAGTTTGTTTATTGGGAGTACCCAGAGTTCAATATAAGATTAACAACTATATAAACATTTTAAATAAATAAAATCTCACAGCTCACAAGAGTGAATAGAAACAAAAAAATGGTTGTCTGTGCAATCTGTCTTCCTAGTGTTAATTAAAAAATGTGGGTCAGTCACAGGACAACTGCATTGGATGTAGATTGTTCTGAAGGAACTGTCTTTGATTTTTCCTCAAATTAGGGGATGAGGCTTTCTGCTATAAAGCCAGAGTTCAAACAAAAAAGGAGACATGCTTAAATCTATTGAAGTAAATGAAGTAAGCAATGCTCTGTATTGGATTAAGTCTTATTTCTCTGTTGGTGTCAGGTTAGATTAGTTGTGAAAATATAGGGCTGTACTTTTCTAGCAAACAATTGCAAGAAGGCATTTATTACTCTCTTTTTATAAATGAAGAACTTTTCTGACTAATCCACAGTAAAGGATGAAGATGGCATCAATGATTGCAGGAATCTAAACATCATGGAGATCCATATTTTTCTAATTAACATCCAGGATGAATTGAAGATGTTTAGAGCTAGTCATTTACTAATTTCTCTTTTTAATCCAGGTAATCCACTGAACCTTTTAACATATATTTTTGCATTATATGAATATATAGGTAAAGTGCCACTTTTAAAATATGAGTCCAACAAATAGTGATCAACCCTCACCATAACTCTGACAATTACTGGTAAGTATTTAATAGTTTTGGAAGCCAAAACAGATATAATTTCACTATTCATTAGTTGCCTGAGTACAGCCAAAGAAACCAATTATCAAATGAAACTCTAGTTAGATGATTCATGCCTGAGATCATCATAAGTAAATAAATATAGTATATATTTGACACATATATTTCTGCATATTTCACATTATCTCTTCATCCATATGTGACTTTATAACAACAGTGTGTGTATCCAGAAAAACAATTCATTGTAGCAACTGGTTAAAAAGAGTGATGTTAAAATTGTTTGTACTGTTATAGAAACATGGCAAAATACCAGTCAGACTTGGGGAACAGAGGATAGTCAAAAATAAAGCGAATATGGAAGCCTAAATAACTATGCAAAATTGAGCTTATATGATTATTTATTTCAGATGGTTCTTGTAAGGATAAATCAACATGGAATTGGATGCATGTTGTACATGAAAGGTGGTATCAGCAGACTTAGTTATAAATATTTAAAATATATTGACAGAAATTCTTTGTTGTTTAGGCAGGCATTCCATTTCAGAAACTAAAAGTGAAAATAAGAGTCTAGAGTCAAACTGTTTTGTTGTTGCAGTTGCTGGTTTATTCATACATAAACATTCAGCAGATGGAGAAGAAGGAAATAGGAACAAAGGCAACAAGGATATAAATGCATTATGTTCACTTAAATGAACTAAATTACTAAGTAAATTAAATACTAACCTAAATACAAAGCTACCCATGGTCACCTTGAGGACAGATGGGCAGTAAACAAATCTAATAAATAAATACATTTGATTGTAGTCATGGATAAGGATCAGTCAACTTTCCTTTCTGTTAGATTTACTCTTTCTATCCATCTCTAAAGAAACATGTGAACATTGGGAAATTAATATCATGTTTCCCTGAAAATAAGAGCTGGTGCCTTCTTTGGTGGCAAAAATATATATAAGACAGGGTCTTATTTTTGGTGAAACACGGTAGATGTATAAAAAATTATATTCTCAGCTCCTAGAATGCTTTTTCATAACCTAATTTAGGTTATGAAATGCAGTGGCTCAGTAGATAAGACACTGAGCTTATTGATCAGAAAGGTCAGCAGTGGTTCGAATCCCTAGAAGTAACAAGATGGTGGCTCACGTGGTAAGATGCTGGGCTTGCATACCACTAAGGTCAGCAGCTCAGCAGTTCAATTCCCGAGAGCGATTAAAACCATTTCCTGCTTGGGCAGGGGGTTGCCTGCTTGGGCAGGGGGTTGTACTCGATGACCTACAAGGTCCCTTCCAACTCTGTTAATAAATAATAATAATAATAATAATAATAATAATAATAATAATAATTATTATTATTATTATTATTATTATTATTTCCTTATTGTTTGATATTTTTTTAAAAATCTAATTTTATTTTAACTTTTACATTATCTTTTATTTTTATCTTGCCAGTTAAGTGGATTGTATGTTGGGCAATGGGTCTTTAATAAAATAACGAAATGTCTATTTATCACATTTATAATCTCTTTAGAAGATGAAAAAGCTATACAAATTCACATAAAATAGAAGCTTACAGGTTATGTCCTTGGACAGATATGTGTTTTGGGAAAATATCTGTTATACCCCTATATCTGTATTTTTGCACAATATTCCATTGTGCATGCAGAAATCAGGTCCTGGTGCCTTCTGCAAAATATACATTTAGAATATTTTTTTTGATTCAGTAGATAAGCCAAAAGTTAGTAATTCAGCCAAATAGTCTTTGAAAATGTACCTTAAAAGGTAAGCTCCTAGGGGACTGGAAGGAAGAAGAAACAAAATTCAAAGCACAAACAGAGCTCCAGCTTCATATCAAAAATGTAGACATTGTTTAATGCTCCACAATCCCATTTCTGTATATGCTATATGCATGCTTGTCATGTTTCTCCTAATATATTTGGTGTTTGTACAACATAATATGATGGGCTGTAAAATATGTAAAGATTGATTCTGGCAATTTCTCAGCCAGACAACAATCACATGAGAAGCTAAAATGTCTAATCATACGATTATTCTTAATTTACAAATATATATTTTAGTGTGGAATGGGGAAAAAAAATAAAACAACTTAAAAAATAGAAGATCTCAATAATTTTGTAAAAGTATTCTCCCAAAAACAATTCAGAATTTAAAAAGAAACTAGGGTTTTAAGAACAAATAATAATAAAAAGCTAAAAAGAGTGTGAGGGAATTAAATAATAAATGCTGGGCAATGAAAATTGATATATTATGGGGTGGTATGCATGAAACCTAAACTAGGCAACAACTTGTTTCAACATTTATTTGTAGTGTTAGCTCTTCAAAGTAATAAATGACCAAGCAGTTAACAATTAGGAAGCACTAATGCACTATTTAAACAAAGATTGCTTTTTTTAAAAAAATATGGCAAATCATAATTATTCCAATAAATTCCCAGAAATTCCCAAATTTTGCAATGCTGTGACCTCCTAAAATTTCAGATAGGATTATTTTTTCTCATTCTTTTGATGCCACAAATTTGAGAATCTCCTTTAAATAATATAGTTAAAATGAAACTCTTGAGAAATGTGATTTTGGATTAGAAGATTCACACACACACACACACACACTGTATGTATGTATGTATGTATGTATGTATGTATGTATGTATGTATGTATATATGTATGTATGTATGTATGTATGTATGTCCTTTTGAGCTGGATTTCATTTCTTAATAATGAAAGGTTAGAAAATGTGGTCCTGTTCTCTTTACTGAGAGAACTGAAGACATAAAGAAAAATAGCTTGATATTCCATGTGGTGTAAATGGCAAAAGCACAAGTGCTTGGAGGGTCTTCCCTCCCCTCCCCCACCCCACTTTATTTAACTCTTTAACCCTTTTAATATTGCTGATAGGGCATGTAGTAAAACAATTAAAGGCTTAACTAGTTAAGAGATATCAGCTGTAATCCTAGATTCATTGCCACAATTCTGCTTAGAAATGAATTAATGTAGTACAATTTTGTGCCCAGAGTCTTCCTGAACTAAATATATGGGTACATTATAAACTGAGAGAAATTTTCATGCATAAACCCCAATTCTACACATCCAATTCTATTAAAAGAAATAGATAGCAATTAAATTCTTCATTAGGGACTTATGTCCCAGTATTTTACTTCAATTAAAGCAACTAAGCTAAAGAAAAAAAATTCACCCCTCCCCCTGCTCTGCTGGATCAGCTGGATGTCCAGAACCCTTGGAAAGGATCCCGTTAAGATTATGGTTTTGGCTATAATGCAAAGCTTGGTCCGTGTCAGACACGCTCTGGATATTCCCAACTGCTCTGCCCGGAGAAGCAGAAAAAAATGTGAATTGATAACTTAGCTGATGTAATGTGTACAAATACTTAACAACTGGTTCTCAGAAACTTTCCAGTATAAGGCAAAAAAGGATAACTGAAAAGGCATGACAAAGTTCTATATAACTTTGAATGGTCTGAGAAACATGGATAAAGAAATGATTCCTCTCCCTCAGGAAACTAAAACTATACAAGTACTCATGATCACTTAAGGAACCTGACTAATAATCACTAAGAATACAAGAAATAAAATACCTCTTATTTTTAAATGATTTTATTTTTATTTATTTATGACATTTATCTGACCAACTGAAAACAATCAGATCCCAGATTTCTTCCAGAATTTACATAACAAAAATGGGGGGGGAGGAGTTACTGTAGTAAAATGCTAAAATTATAAATAAATAAAAATACTAAAATTATAGATTTATGAGAAATGACACCTCATTATATCATTAATACTCAAAAATTAGAAGAACTATAGAAACTCTATGCTTTCACCTGTTTCTAGGATCGATGAGGAAGTGGTTTTGGCTTAGGGGGAGTCAGGTTGTTCCAGAGAAGCCCCCCCATTTTGTAATGCCTACTGGTAGGTTGGGTCTTTTAGCAAACATTTTCTAGAAGTCTAAGAAGAACAAACAGGAGCTATCAAGAAAAAAGATGCACTAGATACTAAATCATAGTAAGATTTTTCTTCACACCACATATTCTTAGTTTATGGAATTTTTTTAGCACAGAATAAAATGATATCCACTAGTTTTGATAGCTTTCAAACAAGCAAAATAAGCAAAGTTAAAGCTATGATGAGTAAATGACATCCATTTTAGCTCAAATCTTATTTACTTCCCAGCATTGTTGTAAAAAGAGAGGGAAGCACTTCAGGATAAATACCATACAATAAAGCAAATTGTAAAATTAAAGTAACTGTTAGCAATGTTAGAAGATAATACACTATAAGATGTACAGTATCTGCAAACTTTCTCTAGAATCTATTGTAGCATAACCCTTCCAAGATACTCTGAAGCAAATCCTTCCTGGGGTAATGGCTGGTACTATTGAATTATGATTTGACTGAAGGGATAGATAAGACATTCATTAGACTCCAAATTTTACACGAACCAATTTCAATTTTAAAGTAATACTAAAGTTCTTACACTTCTCTGAACTTTTTGATACAACTTCTTTGATCAAAAAATGTGTAAATAGTGTATATTAAGGGAAGTACAAATAAAATAAGTGCACTTTAGTCTGTATATCTCCCAAAGGGTTTCTTTGAGCAGTTTATTAATTTTATACACACTTCAAGCTTAACTGGTTGGCTGTGAAAGTCTTTTTGTGTTGTCATTTAAATGTTATTTCCTTCTTCCATGAGGGAAGTAATAAAAAATATTATTAGTGCAGGCCAGAAGTGAAAGCAAAGAGTTTGCCATTCCATTTAAGCCATCTCTTCTGACAGGCTCTGTAAAATCACTTGAAAACCTTGGAAGGCCATGTTCTGTAAAAGATATTAAATCTGTCATAGGAAGTATGGAATCAAAAGGCTGAAAGTCATTTCAGAAGTAGATATTTGCTTTGGAAAGCTTAGGCTCCAATCATATGCCCTATCCTCTCGACTGATATTTATTGGGAAGACTGCTAAGCTTTGATATCAGCCTTGCTTTCCAACATAATCAAATCTCTGTAAGGATGTAGTGGGATTAGAAGCCATGGCTTGGTTTGATCAGCTTATTTTATGTCTGTATGTAGGAAAGAGTTGACAGAGCTTGAGAAAATGAATTGCATTTCATGTTAACTCATAGAGTTGATTTGAAGATGTGGAGTTAAACATTGTGAGGGTTCGAGGCTAGGATCAGGAAACAAGACTACATAACCAGCGTGCTGAACATAAAAAGGTTTATTAAAGG
>JANHGC010002973.1:49917-61290 GCA_027560395.1 Boaedon fuliginosus | reverse complement strand
GATTCGATCTGACAACCTGCTGAACAAGTCAGCAGAGACTGCAGTGCTGCATTTAACCACTGCGCCACCAAGGCTGTAATAATAGATTAGTATATATTAGTATTATACATATACAGACAAACAGACACATGCATAATATATTAGAGACTAATATATTAGACCATTATATATAGAAACTGTTTAAGATTGAAGTTATTAAGTACAACAATTTTATTACTAATACTTGACATAAAGAAGGGAGTAGTTATTTTAGAACTGATGAATTATGTAACTGAATGTAATGAAATAATGAAGATAGAAGAAAATGTACATAATATTTGTAAACAGTGGATGCACAAAACTTTGTAAACTGGAAGAACCACACTTTTGAGGAAAGAGTTTATGTATAATTAAAAAATAATAAAAACAGTTTAAAAAAAAGAACAATCATTAAATGATCTAACTGTGGCAAAGACCTGATGGTACCTCCTCCATCATCAGAACATTCTGTTCTGAGACAAAAATAAAATGCACTTTTAAGTTCTTGCATAGCTTCTGTCTTTTGGACTAAGTTTTATAGTTTACAAAAAAAGTGCTTAGAATCACATAAATATATGGCAATAGTTGGACTATTGTAAGATGAGAATTGATTCTAACTTACCAGCAATTACTGGGTATTCTTCATAACAGGATACACACACACACACACACACACACACACACAATGCACTCTCATACATGTAAGCTACAATGAAAGTAGTAGTTTGTAACTGATTTGCAAGTCATGGTTTGCAATGTCAAGTTTTATGACATAGTTCTCCGGCTCCTGCTGCAATAAAACAGTACAGTGAAGGAAATTCAATTATTCAGGCCTTCAGAAATCTCCCTCTCTCCTTATACTTTTTCATAAGTTGTGCTGTAGAGGGGAGGGGAGGGCAAGTCATCAGTCCAAGAATGACACTCCAAGTTGGTGTCCATAAATTTAAAATATTAAATAGCCTGTTGAAGGTGTTATTTCCCCTCCCTTCTGTATCACAAAATTAAATAATTCATTGGCTGTTACACTAAACATCACATAAACTCAAGTGCAGCAGCTGCACTTTCTTTGTGCAGCTATTTTTTTTTTCAAACATTGAACTAAAAGCTCAGGGCAGCTAGTAATAAAAATCCAACAACCTCTATAGGCCTCTATTAACCTATAAAATCACACATAAAACTTGTAGACTGGGCCACCAGTCTAAAAATTGTCAATAGAACGCATCCCCTTTGAAGCAAGTGTGTCTGATTCTCTCTCTCTCTCTCTCTCTCCCTGTTTGTGTGTCTTCTCTATGATTGAGAAGGCTATTCAAAAATACCTCCAGACAGTCATCTTCTCTTCGTTGAAAGATATATAAACAGAAAATAACAGCCCAGTTTATTTCAAAGTAAGCTGAAAATAGTGCTCTCTCTTTCCCTCCATCCCTTCCCTTCTCTCTTTTCAGGGTTACTTTTAATTAACGCCAGCAGTTCCTGGAGAGTAATAGCAGCCTAAAGGGAAGTTTTCTGTTGCAAGTTAGGGCTTTACATCACAAATAGTTGACAAAAGAATCCCTTCCCAGGAATAAAGGCAAATGAAGTATATCGTAAGTACATGGTGCTGATTGTATGTTCTTATACCATCAAGCAATAAAAAAGAGCCATGGGCTTGGGATACACAGCCCTTTCCATTTCATAAAGAGATGCATATTGCCCAGTTATGCTTTACTTGTTAAAGATTTGGTTTCTTATGCAGTAATGAAATGCTGAAGGGAACACATATCACACAGAGAGCTACTACTAACCTATAAAAGCTTTAATAATTACAACTGCCTAAGCATCACACACACAAACACACTCATATGCACTTGTGTCACTATACTTTGCTTAAGTGATATATGGGGGTTTGGGAAAGATAGGAGCACTTTGTTGATAATGATTGCATGTGCAGATTAGAGTCTTCCAACCAGGCATCGGTTCAGCCTTTTTAATTGTCCTTTGTCAACCTTGTTCCATCATGTGTCACCTCAGTTGTCCTTTCATTGATTTTTAGATTGTTGAAGCAAACATGATTTGCTGCATGATGATTAACTTTTCTTATATGATTGTTTTCCAGCTGATTTCAATGCTGATTTCCATAGCTGTTTAGTTTGTTAGAGATATTCTTTTCCTAGGGTAAAATTTTGGTCATTTTTCTTCATCTGCTTTTTATAACACATTAATGCTCAAAACATATTCCTCTGCTGGAAGATAACAGATATTTACTTATTATTTATTTATTATTTTGATTTATATCCCGCCTCTCTTCACCCATTCGGGGAACTCAAGGTGGCAAATAATACAATAAAAATCACAATACCTACACAATAAAATAAAAAATACACTCACTCAATCGTACGTGGGGGAGGGAAGGACAAGATGTTAGGTCCATGCTTGCCGGCAAAGCTGGGTCTTCAATGCTTTGCGAAACCTAGGCAAGCTGGGGATGGTTCTAATCTCCACGGGGAGCGAATTCCACAGGGACGGTGCTGCCACAGAGAAGGCCCTAGCCCACGGGCCCATCAGCCAGTGTTGCTTAGCCGACGGTATCCGGAGCAGGCCCTCCCTGTGATATCTAACTGGGCGCTGGGAGGCATACGGTAGCAGCAGGTAGTCTCAAAGGTATCCCGCTCCTAAGACATGAAGGGCTTTATAAGTTGTTACTAGCACCTTGAAATGCACCTGGAAGACCACTGGCAACCAATGCAGCTCACGGAGGACAGGTGTTATGTGGGTGTATCGAGGCACACCCTTAATCACTCTCACGGCCGCATTCTATACCAGTTGGAGTCTCCAAGTGCTCTTCAAGGGCAGCCCCATGTAGAGTGTGTTGCAGTAGTCCAATCCAGAGGTGATAAGGGCATGAGCGACCCTGTGTAGTGCCTCCTGGTCCAGGAAGGGTTGCAGCTGGCGCAACAGGCGAACCTGTGCGAAGGCCCCCCTGGTCACAGCCATAAGGTGGTGGTCAAATTGTTGTTGTGAATCCAGAAGGACCCCCAAGTTGCGAACCCACTCTGAGGGGAGCAATTTCTCTCCCCCCAGCTCCAAAGACGGAAACTAAACTGAACCACATGGAGGCAGTACCCACAACCACTCGGTCTTGTCAGGGTTGAGATATATCATGTTCACCTTATTTAGTCACACTAATAGCATTCACATTAGTAATACTGCTTTACAGCAATCTTGTTAATAATCACTGAGTTCACATAATGAATTATAGTTATAAGTATGGGTTAAGGGGTTATAAGTTTTTACATTAAGGGATTTTAGTGTTTTAAGCCACCCAGAATCACCCTGTGTGAGCTGGGCAGCCATATAAATGTGTTAATAAATACATAAAGTAAGTATACATATTAAATAGATGCAATGGGTGCATAAATGATATTAAATGGTTTGGGATTGTGATAGTGAAAAGTCTTGTAAGTTATAGCTTTTGTACTTTGTTTCTTGGGCAATTGGATTGTGTGCCTCATAAAAGGGTAAATGCCACTTTTATAACAAACTTCCCTTCCCATCTACTAGATAAATGTCTTTGTGACTTAGTTGCTCTAATAAAAAAATGTCCTACCAAAGCATTGACCTCAATTTCAGAAGGCCTTTTATGCTGAAATGCTAGGCTATAATATCCTCCAATGTTATGATCTTGCAGTGTCACATCCTTAATAAATATTCCATTGTTTTTCAGGCCCATTTTTTAACATGAGTCATATCACAAGTACTAGCCCTGATGGATATGGATATAGAACCAATAAAGAATGCAAACCAAAAGGAGGTTTGCATACTCCCACATTAACACTTCTATTTATTATTTTCCACAATTTTCTCTTTCCTGATGTTATTTCAGTAGAGTTTAATTAATATATTACTATTGGAACTCCTCCCTATACATCTGAGCATAAATCTAACAACTGCTTACATTTAATGCTTAAAAATATTGAAATACAGTTTGCAATAAGTACTACTCATGTTTCTTTTGAAAGGCCCCAAAATAACCAGCATATTTTTAATGTTCAACTGTGAAAAATAGAACAATAGAAAATAGAAAATGAAGATAATAAATCATTGTACCCATTGTTGTACCAATTGCATTCAGTCCAATCATTTGCTTTTTATTCCTCTAGAGCTTCTACATTATTTTGTGAGTCTTTTTTTCTCTTGTAACTTTCTTGAAGAACAAAGCAATAAACTTCTAGTTTTCAAAAATAGAAATTCATAGATGACAATTCCACATAAATAATTTGGGATCTGAGAGCAAGAAGAATACACTTCAAAATATATAATAAATAATATATAAGAACACAAGAATAAACAACAAAAACAAATACTTCATGTAATATTATGGTGACATCAACATGTATTTTGTTAAATTATAAAACTATATCTCCCCACACAAACTTTTATTGCTGTACATAATTATATTTAATTTATATAAGGGTCAAATTAGATCCAACAATGTTTTCATCTATAATCAGTCAAAACTATAGTAGAAATGCAATTAATATTTGCACAGGGACAGCACAATCTGCATTCAGAGTCTGCATTTTTTTCTTCCTCATTATGTAATTCAAAATCTGGGTGTGCATTTTTTTTACTTAGCTAAAATTAATTTACCACACCCCAAATGATTAATTATGTAATAAAGTTCAGCAGAAATAAACAAAAATGAAGTTCCAGGAGCTATGGTCTCCTTTCACGTACTCTTCAAAATTTCCTCTGATTGATGGGTTTAATTAAGTGACATTAAGTCAGTGTCAGCTCTTGTGACAAAATAGTTAGACTTCCTCCAGGATGATCTGCCCTCAACCTGGCCTTGAATATCAATATATTATTGTTTAGATGCATTCCTTACATAGTCAGGGCTGCCATTAAGATGAAACACTTCAACTGCACCCTTTAAGTAACTAAAATAGAATTTCAATTAGCAGTGGGTACCCAATTGTAAATTAAATAATCATTGCTAAATTTTGCCAGGCAGAAGTGCTTTATTTCAATACACTGTACACAGTTCCATTGCAAAGACTTCTAATAGCTAATGGTATTAGCTGGTATTCTCCACTTGTTAGGAGAGATTAAGAAAGCTATGCATTATTAAAACATTTTCCAACTATTTGGTTTTAGAGTCAAAACTTAGAAATTCAAACTATTCTCTTGGGCTCCAGATAGAAACTGGTTGCCATTTATATCCATGCACATACTGTAGTTCTTAAAGTGATGTGAGAGCACTCACCTCTGCCAATATCAAACATGCAGGAGCAATGGGAATTATTAGATATTAGTTTCTTTTTGGCCATAGCCATGGGCATCTCCACCCCAAGACCTGTCCACTCTGCCTTCTTTTCAGCAAGACTTTTCAGCAAGCTGCCTCCAGTTCCCTTTAACTGGGAAAATGAGGCAAGGTATAAATCAATCAATCAATCAATCAAACAAACAAACAAACAAATAAAAGACTTTCACCAAGTTTGCTAAGCAGTAGACCAATGGTCCTTCTTTCCTTCCTGCTACTTTTCTCAGGGATGTCATTGAGCTCCAAGTAAAGCAACCATTCAGCTCCATTAATGGACACTTGGGTGTCCATTAATGACAGAGTATTACAGAGCAGGAAATGTTCTGCATCATGCATCACATACCACAAGCTTTAGCAGACAAACATGAAACTGGTGATGGGGAGTCAAATGTGGGCTAAGGGTTTCCCTTATTTTCTACAGGCTGTGATATTGTAAAGCCTCCTTTAAACCTCACTAGTTTTCCTTTAACAATTTGCAGTCTTCTGGAGCCCAGCAAACAAGCACAGCAAGCATTCCATCCCTTCCTCCCTGTATCTCTATAAAGAAACTTGCAACAAACAGTTTGAATTCAGAATGCACTTGTACTTCTATCACTTCCTCATAAAGAGTGAGGGGTTTGTTTCTGTTTTACATTTATATTTCATTTTTCCAGCAGTCCCTGCTTTTTATGGTGATGAAGAAGAGGAGTAGGACAAAGGGTTATAAGTTTGTCCTTGAAAGTTTTATTTTGTTTCATCAACTTTCCATTAGAATCTTAACGCTTAGCAACTGCTGAATCTTTATGGTGCTTAATCATCTCATGTTTCTAAGTAAGATAATTCCCATTGACAGACAATGGTTCTCTTGCATCCCACAAGAATATTTCTTAAATAAGTAACTTCATTCAAGCAAAGGCACTTTCCCTATAAAAACACAGGTTCTTTTTCTTTTGTTTTTTGCACAAGGTAAGTCTCTTAACTAAAGTTAAATTTATTTACTTTTCTCCACATTTTATTTTGGGAAAACTGCCATTCTTCCTCTATTCCCCTTCTATTGTCTTTGTCCTTTCTTCCAAAATGTGGTATTTGGGACAGCCTTGAGGCAGCTTGCACACAGACATAAGCTGCATGTCCTGCCTTTCCTTCTACTTGCAAAATACTTCCAACATTTATTGTACACATTTAAATCCTGCTTGGAAGTCATGATCCTTACTTTTATTCTTTTGTCTGTGTGTTTGTTGGCACAGGTCAATATATATATAGTATATTCTGGAAATTACACCATTTTGTCTCAGGGCTGCAATTCAACATGTCTACTATGACTGAGCTTACCAATTCCAATTACTGTCTACTGCACACTCAGCCAATTGACTATTACAGATTTGAACAAAGAATGCATATAAACAAGTAAACCTGCTGAACTAAACCAGACTAGATTATAGTCACTGACTTTAAAGAAGTGAGATTAATCGCCAAGCCATGAATCCTTAAAATCAATAACATCCAGAGAACAAACAGCTGAAGTGAAGAGTGAAGGAGAACTGCCAATGCTCAATAAAAAAGGTGGGCTGTACAGAGATATGGTTGGAGGACGCCCTCTATTTATTCATCCAACTACCATAAATAGTGTCACTGCCAATCCTTGTGCAATCCTTGACTTAGGTGCAGAAGACACAAGCAAATATGCTTGTGTGTAAGAGAGAGATACAAAATTTAATTAATAAAGAACCCTAAGTTAACATCATCAACAAGAAGCATTCATAATGAACATTATGTTGATTGGGTTTTCTTCCTATTTGTGAGAATCATACATCATGTGATATACATAACTTGAAGCCACAGCAGTGCTATGAAAAGATAGCCATAAACATGTTCTGGATGGCATCCTCTTTAGCGTGATTACAGCTTAATTACACTTGCCTGATCTGAGTGCTTTACAATAGACTGTACTTGCCAAATTACCTGCAGAGCAGCTTCTGTGTGCACTTTCAAACTTTTGCCAGAGCTTTTTAGCCTATGATCTTTTTATTTTTATTTTTTTGAAATGACTCTTAGACAAGGTACTGTTTTTTGTAGAAATTGCCTCATAATTGCCAAGATTCTTCTAGTTTGTCTCCCTGTTTCACCTACTCTTTTGGATGTGTTGTTTGTTTGCAGAATTTTATGAACTGCGGCTAATCTAGGGGACTCTGACACTTTGCCTGTTCACCCATCTGTTTGATTGTGAGTTATCCAGATTCCATCCAGATAAAAACAAGCTGCTCCATCTGACCGGCTTCCCAAAGCTACATCATAAACAGCAGGAAAATCCACCTGCTATAAATAAATTATTTTACATCCAAAAGGCCTTCAGGGTCTATTCTCAAAGGGACAACAAAAGAACTTTAAACAGTAAAAACTGGCAATAGAAGCGAGGGAAAGATAATATATGTTTTTAATAGTATTGGGTTCCTGAAGGAAACTTCATAGTTGCACTTATTTGAATACAATTCAAATTACACTCACAATTCATTTACAATTTCTCTTTCCTCTCCCACCTCTCAAAATAGCACATTGGTTGTTTTGTATGAGTGCCTTTTCCCCTCATATTGACAAATGCTCAGGTATGCCTGTGCAAGAGTAGAAAAATAATGTGCTTAAGTATGAGCAATTTGCAGTCATTGCAACTGGGGAAGTGATCAATTCATGAACCCTCTTGCATTTCTTTAGCTCTGTTGGACTTTCAGCTTTCAAATAAAAATACATTATTATAGGGACCATTTAAATGTTGGAATCTAACCCTCTTCCTCAGAAAAGGGATCCAAATTAAAACATCTTGAAGGAAGCTTTGATTTATATAAATGCAATGTAGGATAGCCCCATCACAAAATTGTTTTCACATTTAGGAGCCTTTCCTAATATTCAATGGGAAAATACAGGAACGTCTATAGAGGTTTGTCAAAATCTGCAAAATGACAAGTGCAGTCTTATAATCATTTCCCTGCCCTTTTCTAAATAGGTGCAGTATTGATTAATCTACAAAAAGGGTAGGGTTTAGACTGCAACATCACAGTTTCTGTTTTGCAAATTTTGAACTTCTCTGCTTATTCCCCCAACATTTTGCTAGGGATATACTTTGCTATAGCTGAAAATTCAGTGTCTTGAATTCCAAGAAAAAATTCATAACCTTCTTCAAAACATGCTGCTTCAGATATTTAAGGAGTACATTATTATATACACTCATTCATTTCTGCTCAAGATTGATACTAACTCATTCCTCTAGTCTCCCCCTCTTAAAACTTGGTTTTTAGTTCTTTGATCCATTTCTCCCCATTCTTTGGACTTGTTCCAGCTTATCTGACTATTTCTCAAATACGCAGAAGTGGACATATTAATCAAGACAGTGACTCTTCCGGAGTGACTTCCGGCAATACTGGGTGCGAGTCAGGCAAGTCCACGGATTCATCCCAGGCCCACTGAACTGAGGCCCCTTAGCAGGGTCTTCTGAAGGGAAGGTCTAGTGAAGGAGTGTGGCAGGAGAGGTAGAGGGGACATGCAAGTCCTCTCCTTCATCGGTCGTGAGCTCTAGCCGAAGATTGGATGGGACAGAGCCAGAAATGGCATCCATCTAGCTTGGAACACCCTGGGGAAAGCAAGTGCAGGAGGGAAAAGAAGAGAACCAATTGGAGGCTGATCTAGGTAAGCCAATATTTCGAGCAAGATTACTACCCCCAAGGTAAAATTTAAGGTCAAATTGCCGTGAATGGGCAAGCGGCAAAAAGAAAGTGACGTAGCACATTACTAGAGAGAGGTCTGTTTCTGAACACCCCCACCCCCACTGGATTGGCCTGGAACAGGCAGATGGAACTCCAGAGCTTTGATTGAGTAAGAGAACTTGGACTAAATTTGGACAAAACCATGCTCCCTGGAATTTAATATATTTTGGGATTTTATTTCTTTGACTTTAAAAAATGGATAATCAGGAATGTAAGAGCCCAGCCACAAACCGAAACCACTGTACCGTGATTCTCGATGCCCTAGAGGAAATATGAACAATAGGGATGGAACTTAAAAATTCGATGTCTGAAATATTGTTTAAAATTGAGACTTTTGCAGGGAATACTAACTAACTAGAGCAACAGGCAATGCAGGACGCAGAGGAACTTGGAGAAGCGGCAGGCAAGTGGAGAGAAGAAGCTGATGAGAATTTAAAAATGGTGATGACATGATGAAAAGCAGATGGAGACATTAAAACCTACTTACTAATTCAACAGAGAGAACAAAATTAACAAAAAAGGACAGCAAATGAGTCAAGGGAAAGTAGGTATGAGAGTTGTTAAAAATAAAGAGACAATAAAATTAAATATTAAATGTAACATTAAATTGATGAAGGGAAATAAAGGCAAGGAAGATGAAAAAATCCAGAAGGAGACTAGCAAACAAGAGGAGTGAGGGAAGGGATAGACTTCCAAAAGAGAAAGAAAAGGGATGAAGGATAGAAGAATTGTTGAAATAAGATGAATTGAGCTGTATTACTAAGATGTTTTTTATTATGAGATGTTTTTAATAAGGGTTTTTTTAAATTAAAGATTGGATTTTTATACATAATAATTATATAATAATTGTATAAGCTAACATTAAGTAATATGAATAATGGAATAACTATAACAGAAAATTTTATGAATGTGATGTGATAAAATAATGGATGAAATAGTTATAAATTAAGCTAGGGTTAAATGAGAAAATAAATTACTAATACTAATTACTAATACTAATTACTAGTACTAATTTACATATATAAGCTAGAGAAGGAAGGGGGAAACTAAGGATGAAGGGAAAGAATTTATAAAGAGATAATGAAATATCTAGTGGAAAATATTTTAATGAATATTGTTATGTTTTTACATTGACATTAATTAAGAAATCAAGGAACTAACCAATATATGTAATCCAGGATGCCACGAATGGACAAAGTATGTTTTAAAATTCCTCTATTGAAAAAAATAAAAAATATTATATTAAAAAAAAAGACAGTGATTGATCAATTCAGAATAAAGTGATCTGAAATCCCCATGGTTTCCCTTAATTGTGTTACCTTTTTTGCTAATGATGTAATGCTGATTCATAAATGGGTTATAGGATAAGCTACAATTCTAAGGCCTTTCTGATAAAAAATACTTTTATAAAATCAGGAATATTTCATCTTCTACTTGTGTCCTCTTTTCCAAGTGAATAATTTTGCATTATTCTCTAATCAAATCTGCTTTGTTGTTTTCAGCTTATTTTCTAACCTATCAAGATCAATTTAGATTTGGCTTCTGTTGTGTAGGCTATTAGCTATTCCATGCAATCTTGTACCATCTGTGAATCTGATGATGTATCATTCCTTCCACCTCATCACCTCAGTAATTAATAAAATGTAACAAGCCCAAATTGAGAGCCAGTTTGGTGTAGTGGTTAAGGCATCAGGCTAGAAACGGAGAGATCACAAATTCTAGGCCCTTGGGCATGAAGCCAGCTAGCTGACCTTGGGCCAGTCCTTTTTTCTCAGCCCTAAGAAAAAGGCAATGGCAAACCATTTCTGAACAACCTTGCCAAGAAAACTGCAGTGACACAATTGAATGCAGAGAAAAAACAAACCCCAAATTATAATATAGCACCCATTCTATATTTTACTCCTAGCTGATTAGAAAATGCTCTCTGAAGAAAGTTTTTCCAGATCAGAAAACATCACAATCTGAAAAGCTAAGGGTAGAGTGATGTATATTTGAAAAGAAACATACATGATGCCACCCCACAACAATAAAGTAGTAATAAAAGAGAAAAAAAAAAGCAATAGCTCAGGCACTTTCTAGAGAAAATGATCAGACCAACCAAAAACTATATTTTTAGTTCATTTTAAAACAAGCCATAAGGATACAACCTGCAACATCATTAAGTGTTTATTTATTTATTTATTTATTTATTTATTTGATTTATATCCCGACTCTCTTCACCCAATTTGGGGAACTTGAGGCAGCCAAAACAATACAATAAAATGCAATGTCCTAATACAATAAAAATTCAAAAAACCAATCACTCACACACTCATACACGGG
>JANHGC010002972.1:13275-26588 GCA_027560395.1 Boaedon fuliginosus | reverse complement strand
GCCTGCTCGCTGGCGTGAGGAGAGACGCGGGAGAGTCGGAGCAGCCCGGCGCGTCCGAGCGGGGACCGGGCGGGCGGGGGGGGGGAGAGAGAAGCCGCCGGCTTGTCCGCCGCTGCCTCGCAGGCCGGGAGCCGCCGCCGCCGCCGCCGAGAGACCCCCACGCGGGCGCTCATGCCCAGCCGGGCCTGGGGGAGCCTTCCCTGGTGAGAACGGCCGCTTCCCTCGCCCGCCTGGCGCAGCCATTCGGACCCTGCCCCGGCCCCCTAAGATGGCGAGCGCGCTGATGCTGGGCCCCGGCGGGGAAGGCGGCTGCCCCGCGCGGGAAGGCGAGGCGGCGGGCACCGCGGCAGCAGCAGCAGCAGCAGCGACGGGAGGCGGCGGCGGCGGCGGCTCCTCCAGGCTGCCGGCGGCCGAGGAAGACCCGGAGCCGTCCGACAGCGCTCCCTGCCCGCCGCCGGCTCAGCCCCCGCATCACCTCATGCTCCTGCTGAGGAAGTCGCCCAGCAGCTCCCTCTGCCTCGTCCAGGAGGAAGACGCCTTGTTGCCCGGGGAGCCCTCGGGGCGAGCAGCAGCCCCGGCTACCCCCCTGGGCCGGAGTGGGGGCCTGGCGACCTCGGCCCGGGGGCCTGCCTTGACGCCCCCGGCCGGCATCACCTGGGGGGACGACGTGAGGAAGTGCGGCTACCTGAGGAAGCAGAAGCACGGGCACAAGCGCTACTTCGTGCTGCGGGCGGAGAGTCACCTGGGCCCGGCCCGCTTGGAGTATTACGACAGCGAGAAGAAGTTCAAGAGTAGCCTGAGGGCGGCGGCTGCGGCGGCGGCCGGGGGCAGTGTGGCCCTTGGCTGCCCGTCTCCCAAAAGGGTGATTCCCCTCTACCAGTGCTTCACCGTCAGCCGGAGGGCGGATGCCAAGCATAAGCACATCATTGCCCTGTATACCAAGGATGAGTACTTTGCCATGGTGGCTGAGAACGAGCCCGAGCAAGAAGGGTGGTACCAGGCCATCAGCGAGCTCATGAGCCAAAGCAAGAGGGGGTTCTTGGAGCAGGAGGACCAGGCCGACCAGCAGCTGGACGACGACGACGAGCATTACGGGACTGCCCTTCGCCCGGGGACCGTGTTCAAAGAAGTTTGGCAGGTCAACGTCAAGCCTAAGGGTTTGGGGCAGACCAAGAATTTGACGGGGGTCTACAGGTTATGCCTTTCCAGCAAGGCCATTCACCTGGTCAAGCTCAATACTGAAGTACCTTCTGTCCACTTACAACTCATGAACATTCGGCGGTGTGGGCACTCGGAAAACTTCTTCTTCATCGAAGTGGGCAGGTCAGCCTCCATTGGACCAGGTGAGCTATGGATGCAAGTAGATGATTCGGTGGTTGCCCAGAACATGCATGAGACTTTTCTAGAGACCATGAAAGCTCTGAAGGCCTTCTCTGAGTTCAGACCCCGCAGCAAGAGCCAGTCTTCGGGTGGTGGCAGCAGTACCAATCCCATTTCTTTCATAACAACCAGGAGGCATCTTGGTAATCTACCACCTAGCCAGACTGGCCTGCAAAGAAGGTCCCGAACTGAAAGTGTTACAGGGGGGACTCCTCCCACTACCAAAAGCAGCAGCGCTTATCGCTTCAGAACGTCCAGTGAAGGGGAGGGGACAATGACCAGACCATTTAGATCAGTTACTGGAAGTCTGATTCATTTGAATACTGCAAGGATGAATTTGGGCCGCCAAGAAGGGAGCGGACGGTACGTTAGAGCAGCATTTAGCTCTTCTTACCATACCAGGTCTGCCTCTCTCCCAGTTTCTCATTTTCCTTCTACTACTAGTCCCATCAGTGTTTCTTCAGGAAGCGGGCATGGATCCATTACTGATAACTTTGTAAGGCCTTCCAGTTCGTCGGTCTGTGGGTCCCCAAGCGATGGAGGTTTCATCTCCTCAGATGAATATGGTTCTAGCCCCGGAGACTTTAGGTACTTTCGTGTGAGAAGTAACACGCCAGATTCTTTGGGCAATACTCCACCAATCAGAGAAGAAAATTGTTTAAATGAATACATGTCTATGAATAAACAGCAAATGGATAATAGCTCAAGAGATGATTACCGGGAGGCTGACAAATGCTTTAGAAAAAGGACATACTCATTAACTAAGCCTGCTTCAGTACCAGGACAACAGAAAACAACCCAAACTGCTTTAGATGAAGATTCCTCAGGAAGCCATGGACGCCTGTCTTGTTCTGAATCCCCAAGATTCAAAAATAACCCTGAACCTGAGTATGAGGAATCAATTCTTGATTCTGCATGTAATCAAAGCAAGAATAAAGGCAGAGATGATGGGTACATGCCAATGATGCCAGGAGTTGCATCTTCTCTGGCAAGCAACAGTGACTACTTGCCCATGACTCCTAAAAGCACGTCTGTTCCAAAACAGATCAACAGTTCCTGGTTGTCATCTCAGGCTGACTCTAAAGGATACATGATGATGTTTCCCCGAGGGGTCTCTTCGCCTGTACGTAATCCTTTAACTGAGTTTAATTCCAAATCTGGTCATGAAAAGTCAACCAATAACGAGTATATGGATATGTCTCCTGGAAATTCTGCTGCTCCGAAGCAACCCTGCGATCCGGATTATATGCATGCCAACATCGATTCCAAAACTTTTGGCTCGTATTTCTCTCTCCCACGAAGCTTTAAGGCTCTAACCGGAGAACATGACGAGTATGTTCCAATGTCATCACCTGGAAAATTGTTGTATATTGGCTCTGAGAATGGGAAAAACATCAGCAGTGAAGTGCTGGCTAATGGCCTTTCCAGATCACCCCATCTGAAAAGTTCAGAAGAAGGCCTTGCACAGAACAGAGTCACTAGGCCTACGAGACTTCCACTCGGTACTAGGGGTAGTAACACCATACCAAGAATGTACGATCGCACAATTCCACTTGAGCCATCGAGTCCTGGTGAATATATAAATATAGATTTTGGTGAAAAAGCAAGTAACACGCCCTATTCCTTATCTGCAGAAGGATCTCCATCATCTCTTGGCTCCAGTAGTGACCATAGGCAGTCGCCGCTTTCTGACTACATGAGTGTTGATCTGGATGTCCAGTCCCCCAAAGCTGCTAAAGAACTATCTAACTCTTTGACAGACATTTCAATTTATGCAAATTCGAGCATCCCTAGAAACCTACCTGATGCTGATTATGCTAGACTTTCCTTCGGTACGGCTTGTGTTAGCACAGCATGCGGTAGGATCGATGACTACACCGAGATGACCTTCAACATGGCAGCCACACCACCTGGACCCTTTGCCACCGAAAGCAAAAACGGATTAAAGATGGATAGCCCTCCTTCGATAGTTAACCGACTGTGCATTGTCGACCAGTATGCTGGTCACAGGGACTTCCCTGTCTCTAATCCTGACCCTCCTGTAGTCCCTAAAGTCATCCGAGCTGACCCGCAAGGCAGGAGGAGGCACAGCTCTGAAACCTTTTCTTCTGCAGCCACCGTCACCACTTCTTCCTCCTTCTTTACTGACAGTAGTAAGAGGCACAGCTCGGCCTCTTTTGACAACGTGTGGTTGAAACCCGAGGAACACATTTCGGATGGCCATGAGGGCAAGATGTCCAGAGATACTTCAACTGGATTCCAGAACGGCTTAAATTATATAGCTCTGAATTTACGGGAGAATTCCCTAAACTGTGAGGAGAGCCCCAATACGCCCAATTGCCATCTCCCAAATGGTACTCTGAATCTGGAAGGTGGAGTATACGTAAGCATAGATTTCAGCAGATCAGACAGTTTGAAGTGCAACTCCGCAAGGAAAGGTTTGTAATTTTGGCAGACACCTCCTATAATACTTAATGCATGTAGAGTTTCAGTATATTCTTTTGATCTTACAACCTCATCAAATATTATGTGTGTGCCTTAATCAACCCTTTTCATTTCCCATCAGTCCCTATCCCCTAAACAAAGCTCTTCTTCTCTGCTAGACTTGCAACCAAGTCCAGGAAAGACTGAAAAGTTGTGAGCAAAGTGTTTAAATCATTACCATTAAATGTAACCTTGACATAATATCCTTTTTTTTTTGTTTCCTTATCCTTATGACCCTTGATAATATAGTAGTCAGATTTAAAGTATTTGGGGAGGCATAAATCATGCTTGCGCTTGTAATTCCCAAGTTTGTGTTAAAAGTTTGACATCTCTCAGTATAGTAGCAAAAAAGCAATAGCTGTACAAATTCCCAGAAACCTTCAAACTATCCATTGTAAATCCTAATGTTTCAGGATTTAATGTTTAATGTTTAAATCCTAATGCCTGAAATTTACAGTCTTTTCTAATTCATAGTTTTAGAGAGAGATCCCCTTGCAAAACAATTACATTTTCTCAGGTCTTAGAGAAGAAATGCTCCAATTTCAGTACAGTCTCCCTCTGCCTTTTTTTTTTCCTGTGCCAGATCATGTTTAACAGGCTGTAGTAAGATTTGGGGCATCAATTGTTTTTATTATTTTAACTTTAAACTATAGTTTTATCAGAGTAATTATTACAGGGAATCAAGTTGGATTCTCTTCCCCCAAAGATTTCTGAGAATAGTAGTTTTCAGAAGAGAAAGAAAAACAGAACACACCTCAGTGTGTTCTATTACATGATTACACGATTCTAATTACTGTTTAAATTAAGGTCACTTAGCAACTAATGATTATTTGCGTGTACATAGTATTTAAAAATACCAGAATGACAACTGAGTAATACATTGCTGCTCTGATTGTTTAACAAGAACTCTTTGACTGTCACTCATGTACAGACCTTATAAAAGTGTCCTAGAGTCCAACATTTTGAACCATGTATTCCGTTTCTGAAATCGAGTCCTGTGTTCGAGCCCCCATCATCTGTGATCATTGGCTATCCTAGCTGAAAGTTGGGGGAAGGGATGAGGTAGTTCAATGCTTCCTGAAGTCACCAGGTTGGGAAAGTGCTTTACAGCCTATGGAAAAGATTACATAAAAGATGAGTCAATCTGTAAGCAGGGCATTGGGATTTAGAAAAATATGCAGCTTCCCTTGGTGTTCTCTTCTCTTGTTTTGACTTTGGCTGGAGTCAAAGCGTTTAAGTGTTCTCCCTAAGCTATTGAATTTCAGTCATGCGTGGAATGTCATCTTTTTGTAAATTAAGTTGCATTCGGTTTCATTGGAATCAAAACTAGTGAGACCTGGAGCTGCTTTGAGGAAAGCTCAGTTTATATCTGCAAAGTGTAATTGTACCCACCAGTATATACGTATATCAAGTGAGAAATTGCCTTTTTGTATCTAACTAGCAATTTTAAAACTACAGATTAAATTTTCAGCAGGTTACTATCTTTTTTGCCTACTGATACCTCGGTTGAAAACTTTAAAGAGAGTGATTGCAGGTGCCTAAGCTTAACTTATATATTATATATTACATAGTACTCCATAGTGAGTTACCTTTGCCATTAAATATGAAAGAGATGAACAGTTTGGAAGTGATAACAGTTGCTGAGTTTGGTAGATTTTAAGATTCTGACTGTTGTTTCCTTATTCAAAAGCCGTTTGTGCACATGCAGTTTGTGTGTCAGAGAGTTAGTGTGTTGTAGGCAGTTGCTGCCATCCAGCCCAGAATTATGAGCATTTAAGCTTATTGACCTAGTGCTCCTTATTTTCCATCTCTCCTTTGATTAATCACATTTGAATAAAACCTATTCCCAGTGGTAAAAATGTATTTTCCTACTTGGAAGTAGTTGGGAGGCTTTCAGGTCCTACAGAAGTAAAGTTTTCAAGTATCTCTGCTTAATAATTGCACCAAGTGGAACAATGAAATATAATAATGTCAGAGTAGGTGGCTTACGTCTTTGTCTTGTTGCAATGTTGTGTCTTTATTTGTACAACCCCCTCAGGTCCAACAATACTTTATTAGATCCAGCATACTGTAGGAACTCAACTTTTGTGGCTACTTGTGCTTCATTCTGTTGTGTGAACTTTGAAACTAGGATAAAGTGAATAAACAATGACTGAATTAACCATGGCTCAGTACATCCTGTGAAAACAGCCTTTTTCGTTTCATCCTGAGCAAAGAAAGCATGAACTTCATCACACGCCTATTCAAACTCGCTTAGGCTACTTCAAGGCTGCGTCTGGGACATGTTTGTCTCTAGACGTGGTAGTCTTATTAACAATCTTAACATCAGAGGTGTTTTCGGTATTCTGTGATTAAGAGCGAATCATAAAGGTGCAGCTTACGTTTATGATAAATTGCTCATTTACTTTAAGCCTCGCCACTGAAATTTTGTAACGTTGTTTACATGCAAAATGGAACCAATTTCCCAGACCTATGAATTATAGTGCAGGGAATCTGATTATTTTATTCCAAGGCATCGTACTTTATTACTTAGATCGGAAGTCGGAATGCAAACATTTCTGCTTGAAATTGTAAAGCAAAACGTGTGTTTCAGGTAACTTGTTGAATGCGCCTCTTTTTTTCATTATGTTTGCTTTAACATAACATTGCAAACTGTTTCTGCACAAAGAATTTGAAAGGGTTTGTTCTTCAGGGTTATATACTAATCAACCCAAAAACTTAATGAACTCTGCAGTTTCCTTGTGAGAAGCAAGTCTCGCCCGCCAGTAATTGTGCTGTGCTGAAGTTCCCCTTTTTCCTGGGATCCAAACGAAATATTGCTTAGCAGTTATTCTATTACTACGTCCCTCCCCCGGGCTTTTTTTATGAATAGGAAGGGTTGATTCCTCGTGCCAAACAACTGGAAACTAGGGAAGCAGAACATTACATTGTGATAAATTGAAGGTGACATCTTGTGAGCAGGAGTAAACATTAGACTGAAGTGAATTGTAACAAAACACCAGTCATTTCTTCTCACAGAAAAGTTAATTCAGGCTGTGGCAGTTTGTAGCAAAGGAGTGGAAACAGGAGTATCCAATTCATCTCTCCTGTTTATTCTCCCAAACTTGTATTTGAAGCTTCTTTTGGCAAGGGGTTTTAGGAAGAAGTGTCAAGCAAAAAGTCAAGAAAGCTTTCCCTATTTTTTTTTTTTTATTTCTTTGTCCACAAGGCTTCCTCACCCCCTCTGAAGCTGGTTTGCTTTCACGCAAGCAGCTCCTGGAGTTTACTACATTGAGTCCGAGCTAAAATGACCTGGTTTTATTTTTCACATAGTGTAAGTTTTGGTTTTTTTTAAACAGTAACTCCTCAATTGTATTGTTTCGACTTAAAACAATTGGAAAACAGTTTATACCTCCTTCCCCCTCAAAAATTAAAATATAATACCTGATCAAGAGACTTAAAATGGAAGTAAATTTAATACAGATTTTGTTACATTTCAAAATAAATATCAAAAGATGGAAAATTTTTGGGAGGAAGAATAGAGGCTAATAGTTCTAATAATATACTTTTCAGATGTTTTATAACATTGGAGTTCCAGGTTCTGGCACAATTGTTTACATATGATACACATCTGAATTTAGTAAATTGTGTGGTCCTCTAAAGTGCAAGGAAAGCTGTTTCACATACAGGTGGTCCTCGACTTACCACAATTGAGTCCCAAATTTCTGTTGCTAAGTGAGATATTAGTTAAGTGAGTTTAGCCCCATTTTACAACTTTTCTTGCCTGGTTATTGAGTGAATCGCTGCCGTTTGTAAGTTGGTAACATGGCTGTTAAAAGTGAATCTGGCTTCCCCATTGAGTTTGCTTGTCAGAAGGTCACCAAGGGTGATCACATGACCCAGGACATGACCACCATGATAAATACAAACCAGTTGCCAAGTGTCCAAATTTTTGGGAAGCTGCAATGTTCATAAATGGTGAAAAATGGTCAAAAGTGACTTTTCCCCCATGCCCGTTGTAACTTTGAGTCATCGCTAAACAAACTTGTAAGTTGAGGACTACCTGGAGAAGGAACTCACTATTGGAGGGCCGTTTAGATTATAGTAAGAATGACGGAACAAAACAAGTATTGTTGACTCTAGTTACCTTGCTTGTAAAAATTACATTGATTGTAGTCATGAAAAGACCTCTCTCTCTTCTACTCTTGACATTGTCCTGTTTATTTGACCTGAGAAAATTCCATTCCGAAGCGCCATCTGTAATAGAAATATTAGCATAGTATTTCACAGCCTGTACTCATATAGCATGCTAAATCTCTAGTTGGTTACAGGGCTGCACCTGCCATCTACTCCCTTCAGATACTTACCTGGGGCTATGTGTGTCATGCAGACCTACCCAGCCAATTATATATTACCAAAATAATCCAGTTTTTCTGATCATGACTTGTTTAGTAAATCATAGTTTAATATGCTGTGAAATGTGTGTATGCAGCCTGCTCTTACACGCTCAATTTAGTAATACACTTTCTACCTTGTCACTTCCTATCAGTTCCATACCCAAAGCATTTGTAAAAAGTCTTTTTTAACATCAGAAGTGCAAATCATGGTTTAATTTTGTTTGCAGTTCTGATTTTTTTTTGTTTCAAATTATAGTTTAGATACTGAACAAATGACAGACCCGAAAATACTTCATTAAGCTGAATGTATAAAAATAAGATTGCTTGCTTCCATGCATGCTTGCTTCCCAATCTTCTAAACTTGAGAAAGTGACGTATGGATATTTGACGACATTTGCCTAAAAGATGCAAAGTTATTTTACCTGCAACTTGAAAACCATTTTAGTTTTGGGGGGGAGCATAAAAAAAGTTAAAACTAAAATTTTGGTTGAAAAATTGCGTGTATGGTACATTGAAAGGAAAAGTGTAATTGTTGAAAGCTTGGCTTATATTTCTGTTACTAAAAGGGCTTTTCTTTATTAACTTTCTGTTTGGTAAACACTCATTGTATCTTGCAATAGTTTAATGGAAGTATTTCAGTTTTAATATTCTTTAAGCATGTTGTACTCATCCTAATTTATTGATTGTTCAGTGGTGCAAGTCTGTCTTAACACATAGCAGAATCTGATCAATGTTGGAAGATGTAATAGCGTGTTATTTGCTTTGAATTTATATGATTTAGAGATTTTCCTACGTAAGAATAGCAAACAAACACCTCTCTAAATAGTTACCATATTAAATGTCCAACCTTGACTGTTGAAACTGCATTTTTGTACACTTCTTAAAGCAACTGGCACTTCAGTGCAGTTGTGAATGAGCACGAATTCGGAATTTAAGATTCTACCTGAAGGTGACAAAAAACACTTAACAGATTTCTTCCTAAAACATTTTAGGAAGGGAGGTCTGAATAATCGCAGGAGTCTGAGAAAAAAAATCTACATGAGCAAAAAGTGACACGTGGCTGCTGCAGTTGTGTTGGAATGATATGTTCTCTTTCAAATATTGCGTAGACAGAAGTGTCTTACTCTGAAGTATTGTTAACATATCTCCTTGAATTTGGGGAGGCAAATGGGAAGCAAATATATAAAAGTTTAGCAGCTGGTGGATTACCCAATATTGGAATCCTAGCATATGCATTACTTATTTATTAAGATTAAGTATCCAGGATCTGGTTTGTTCCCAGATGCATAGTTTGCTCACATTTGGGACCCAAGCCAGGTCTGGTTTTGAAGCTGAAAGTTTCTGAGAGGTCTAGGGGGAGAAATGTGAGATTAAAATGTAAGAGATTTTTGTTTACAGTACATAATACAAAAAGGGTTTTGGTTAAAAGTGAGGAAATATCTTTTAAAAACTGCACAATCTTACTATGTGGAAAGGGTTGGGGAGAGGAAGAAGAGGAGAGATCCTCACCACGGTTTGTCCTAAAGTTATGACTCATCCATAAACTGTTTGCATGACCCAGAGAGCTGCCTGCTCGGCCCACCCTGCAAATTGCTGTTTGTTTTTGAAACTTGGGTCACATGGAATTGTATTAGGCATCCGAAAGGCAGCCTAATGATTACTTTGGTACTGTACATGTCGAAACAGAAACCTATGGCTTTCTGAGATGAATTGGCTAAACTGAAGAAGGCAAAGCATCAAATCATGCCACAGCTATGGGAATGGCCATCTTTCCCTTGGTGGGCTGCTGTTTTGTGATCAGGATTTTTCAGCAACTGAAGCTGTAAACTAAATGCTGAAAGAAACTTCACTCAGTTTTCTGCCTATTAGGCCATACTGGAACCGTTTCAGAATACAAACAGTACTTCAGATAGATCAAATAGCTGTGTGCGTGGCCTCTCATCCTTAGATCTGAGAGACAGATATGGGTAGTGACACAATAAAAAACCTAAACTAACAGTGGAAGTTTTATGAATGGATATGGTGGGGAGAGGTGATACCAATTGTCACAGAGTTTCCAGTACAAAAGGACTTTCCCTTGGGCCCAATTTCTGTTCTATATGACTACCCAAATCCCATGTATATATTTCGGCTTCGTGCTTCTGGGAGCAATGCATGATCATAGCTGTCTTGTTTCCTTAAATGCCGGTGGTGGTGTGTCCTGATTGGACGGTGGTTTGGGTTGGTGGTTGGGATGGTGATTGGTCGTGTTTGGATTGGTCGGTGGTCTGGATTGGTTGGGATGGAGATTGGTTGTGTTTGGATTGGGCGGTGGTTTGGGATGGTGATTAGTTGTGTTTGGATTGGTCGCTGGTTTGGATTGGTGGTTGGGATGGTGATTGGTCGTGTTTGGGTTGGTCGGTGGTTTAGGATGGTGATTAGTTGTATTTGGATTGGTCGGTGGTTTGGATTGGTGGATGGGATGGTGATTGGTCGGTGGTTGGATTGGTAGATTGGATGGTGATTGGTCGTGTATGGATTGGTCTGTGGTTTGGATTGGTGGATGTGATGGAGATTGGTCGTGTTTGTATTGATCGGTGGTGTGGTATTTTTTAGATTGGATAGTGATGTTGCTGCTGTTTGGCTTTGGGTTTGTGGTCGTGCCTTGTCCTCGTGGGTGTGAGTTTGTTTCGCGGGTGGGTGACTTGTGGTGAGGTTGGTGGCATTGCGTGTTGTTTGCGGATTTCTTCGTCTGTTGTTGGCTTTCTTAGTCTGGATTTGTCTGTCTATGAGCGCGGGTTTCCAAATGGCTGGTAGGTGGGAGGTGTCATCTCATTTATTCATGCTGTGGGGGCGTTTTTCTATCTCAATTGCTTCTCTGATTATTTTCTCTCTATATATATTGGATCTTACATTAATAAAATACTACATTTGTTGGTAGCCAATATATGCACCTGCAAATGTTACTTTGATTTGTGTCCCCATCTTAATGACTGGGCATTATGCACAATTATATGAAGTAGGAGACAACCCATTTGAAATGATCAAACATTTTGGACCAAATTATTTAAGACTTTTAGGGTATTGATGATAAAGGCATCCCACAGTTGCTTCTATTGTTGTCTACACATGTGGAAGAAGGTTTCCAAGTTTGATTTCTTTTCCATTTGCAAATCAGATGATCCTTTCTTACATTGTCCCTCCTTCCAGGCTACAACCCTGTCCCTGGTGGGTGTGGTTTTTTTTTACATGCAGGGAGAGTTTGATTTTTGGTAATATTCAAATATGATCCTAATTTGCTAATAGAATTATTCAACAGGATATTAGATAAAATGTGGTTCAGTCCTTCCAGGCAAGAAAGAATGTGGGTACATAGAAAGCCTGTTGTTAGGGGAGGACCAAATCCAAAGGGAGGAATTTTGTAATCACACTGAACTTACACAATGGGATAGATGATTGATTTAAATACATTCAGTAAGTGGCTTTAGCGTAAGTGAAGGGAGAGCTACTGATATTTTGCAGTGGCTGGAAGAGAGATCATGGCTGGCGTAACTCTAAAAACTCAAAATTCTCACTTTTGTTCTGCTTTTGGAAGTGGAGTTGTCGATTGGGGAGGGCGAGAGTTTCATTTTTCTCTTCTTTCCAGTAATTAATCTTTGGTGGGTGAACATTTCACTTACCTCAGATCCCAATTCTTGAATGATCACAAATCCCAGAAACAGCAACGTTTAGGATACCTACAAGCCTTTTGGATTGTCTGAAGTATAAAAATACCTTAGTTGTTGTTTGCTGCTTTCATAAAGCATTACAGGTAAAAATCTCGATGCTGTTACTTTTTTGTCCAGTAGTTCCAAAGAAACATTCGTGGGGAGTTTGAATAAGCAGCTGGATGATAAAACCCTTGCTCATCCTGTCTGAAGAAAGTAGGCAGAACTTTGGTACTAGTATAAAAAAAGTAAGAATAAAGTAAAATTATTCTGTGTCTGATTCCTTAAGTTATAATTTTGTTTTATTATTTTAATTCAAGAAGGTATCAGAAAAATCAAAGTACGTTGTATTAGTAGTCACCTGAATTTTAAATTACTTGTTGGGTCCCAGGACTTGTTCATTTGCTATTACTTTGTCTATTTTGTGGCCCAACAGTTCTTACTTGCAAGCAAATGGTATTTCTTGCAGATATTCCAAAGTATCATTGTTGCCACTTCGTTGTTTGTAGTCCATCTGTGTGATCTTCTTGAAACTAGGTGGTCACTATTTCTTCAGCTTCTTTGCAGAGACAGCATTCCTGTCTGTTGTTATCAGTTCTGACTTTGGTCATGCAGTTGTTCTTACTACTGTTATTTTGCTTTTCACAATTAAAAGGGCAAATTTTAATCTACCGTGTGTCCCCGAAAATAAGAGCCTGTCCTATATATTTTTTGACACCAAAAAAAGGCACCAAGACTTATTTTGGGGAGATGTCATCCACTGACTAACCTATTAGTTAGGGGCACACGTGTATTGGGCGCCCCTGTAAAAATCAAGCTAGCTCTTACTTTCAGGGAAGGTCGTATTTTCAGGAAAACGGCATTTTGTGAGATTATTTCAAGATGAAGTGTTAATTCTGTGGGAAAATCTGTGGGTATCAAGAGAATCTTGTTTTAGAATTTTGCTTGCTTGCTTTTGCCTAGCGGAGAGCCTAATCCTATTCCTAGGTCTAAATTGTGTAGCAAATAACAGCATTTGGGAAACCTTAGGTTTGCGAACGGTTTGTTTGCTTGAAGGATGCCACGTTCCACCCAGGTGGTAGATTACTTTGCACGCTAAGTCATTGTGCAACAATTCACTAGAAAAAATGGGCAAGTTTTTTTCCCCCTCTGTTTGTGTTTCTTATCTTTTGTAGTATTGTGAAAAAACCGCCCAACTTTTAGAGAAGCTGCTGTGGGCAAACAGCTTACAGTGACCTGCATGGGCTTTGGTTTATTTTAAAAGTGGAAATTTATTAAACTAATGGATCACTTCTTCTGTGTTAAGTGGTGAAATGAAATCTAAAAAAACCCCAAAACCTTTAGGGAACTCTTTTTCATGACATCATTCCTAGTTAATACCAAATTA
>JANHGC010002971.1:40473-56024 GCA_027560395.1 Boaedon fuliginosus | reverse complement strand
CCTCCCTCCCTCGCTATTCTTCTCCTCTGAATAGAAATAGCAAATCACTTACATTCATTCAGTTCACATTTGGGTTGTATGGCTTTGTGTTCTTGTCAGGGCCAATTTTTCAAGTAGTGCATTTCAAGAGACGTTAACCCTATTGCTTAAAATGGAAAATAGAGATTTCTCCCTGTATTACACCATTGTCTTATTGACTGAGAGAACTTAAGAGATGCAGTAGAGCTTCCTCCTTTTTTTGTCTAGTAACTGGAATTGTTTCCCAGACATATCTATCCCTGCTTATTGATAACACTAATACATTGAGGGGTGGAGGGTAATGGTAGATACTAGCCACCCAGTCCTATGGGAATGGGGCCGGCTATAAATTAAATAAAATAAAATAAAATAAATAAATAAATAAATAAATAAATAAATACCGTGATTATAAGCCTGAAGATGATTTCTGTGAAATAGTTTAATCAGAAAGGAAAAAGTACAGTTGGCGAATGGGGAATAGAGAAACGAGAGCTGTCAGCTGAAGCACAGGAGGTAATTAAGATACTTTCAAGAAGAACTATTTCTAGAATGTCATATCTCAAGGATCATACCTGAGATTCGATTAGAATTTTTACAAGAACTAAATTGGAGTGGTGCCCTCTGGTTGCATGTAATCGCCAGCTTAATTTTGAGTAGCTTCTAAGTCCCTCAAAAATGTATGACAAATGGCAAAAAAAAAAAAAAAAATCTGCAATACATTTTTTCTTTCTAAAAGAGCAATTTAAATTGTATTGGGAGGCATAAAACATCTATTTCCCTCAATCTTTCTATTCATAAATTATAGTAGTAAAAAAAAAGACCTCATCCGTTCAGGCTCTGTGACCCTGGTAGAGTCCCTGTATTGTTAATATACATCCCTATGGCTCAATAAAGCCAAGCATCTTGTGGGGGAAATGAATCTCATGATTTTAAAATGGCCTGTGTCTATTTTTACAACACTTATTGGTACCGTATATATTATGGTGGACTAAGATCATCTGTGTGCACATTTATTTGAAAGTGAATCTTTCACAAATAGTTGGAAAATAAAGATTTCTCCACTTTATCAAATATATAGGAACTTTGGAGAAAAACAGCAATAATTCTAAATATGAACTATTGAAAGTCCACGGATTGGTTGTGCCCTCATTTGCCAAATCTTCAGTTTCTCTTTTCTCGTTCCTTAGAAGCTGATCTATACCCCAAATTGCTGTTAATTGCGATTAGCATTTTGCATGAATGCTTTTTAAAAATCCTTTCAGATAATCAGCCTTTGTATCAACACAATTAGCGGGACATTGTAGCATCTGTGGTCTTTTAAGATAAAGAGATATTTCATGAATAAAACAAGGTCAAGATTTGTTGGTGGTGTTTATATAGATCTATAGATAATTTCTGTTGGTGCTGATTAAAATGGCTAAACTGTAATAGTAAAATCTCTCTAATGCTGTTCCTATGAAGATCTGAGACATCCTCACCATAGGTGTGCCCATTTTTCTTCATTTCTCGAGGTGTACTTGTTTATATGCTTGAAGTGTGAACAAATGGCTGTTCAAGTCAGTCTGTACTTGCATGAGCCATTTTTCCATTGTTTTAGAAAAAAAGACTGCAGTCTAGCTTATGAATATTCTGGTGAATATTCTGATATTGTGCTGATGACAATGATTTGAGGGAAATGATGATTTGAGGCAGTTTTGTTGCACTATTCTCCATTTCATGAAGATAAAATTTGGGAAAGTGCCAGCCACAGAAATGGGAAGATCGTCTTCAGTTTACCTTACAACAGCAGTTTGGGTTTTGATTTTTCCCCCAAGGACAGGCCTCAGTTTATCCAAGCATCTATAGCTTTATTGTTTTGGTAGAACCAAAAATGATTAAACTGCCCTTAGAGGCTGTTCCTAGAATTATCCACTAATTATGTGGGGTGCACAATGTACATAAGAGGTGGAAGGAGGACCCCCAAGAGTTCATTTTGTTTTTCTTATCTGAGTTTGGGGGAAACAGGCTACAACCTCTATGTGTGCAATAACTCCTCCCCAATTGGATCTCTTCCAGCTGTCTTGGGCTGAAATTTTCACTGCTTTTATGTACCACTACAGTGCACATAAGTAGCATACAATGCCAACAAAAAAGTCCTTGGCACAGATTAAGAGTACCTGAGCCATTCCCTCTCCTTCTTCCAGGCTACTAAATAGTAAAAGAACTTAAATGCTTTTAATTTGTAGCAGACATGCAGTATCTAAAATACATCTTAAAAAAAAACCTGCATTGAGCAGGAGAATTTAGATCTGATTGCAGCAAACGTCTTTGCTCTCGTTAAGAAGGAATACTAAGTGTAGGTACCCAGAAATTAGAAACAGCCGCTCTTTCTAGTCTGCCGTTTTACTCACCCACACCTACTTTTGTCTAGCATGGCGCAGCACCATTTTATCTACCACTTTTATCAAGCACAGTGTAACATCAGCCGGCTTGTACAAATTCCATTAGCTTTTCCATGTTTGATTTTGCTGCAATGTGACTCAAGGTCAGATATTTCTAGGATTATTACAAACGATTATACCTTGCAAGAAATGTCCCTTTCAAAAGCGGTTAATATTTTATACAGGAAACTCCTGACAATGATGTGTGTGGACATTTATGGGATTACATAATGGCAAAATGGAGATATAAATGATGTATGACAATCGTATCCTGAGCAGTAAGTGGGAGCCATATACTCCATGCTGGAACCAGGCTTAAGATGTATATAATTTAATGACTAACATTTTCCAAGTTTATGTTTGATTTCTTTTTATTCCGATGCTTTGTAATATATTTTTCTTGGGTGTGTGTGTGTGTGTGTGTCAAACATACATTTGTGCGTGGATGGTGCATGTGATTTTGATAAACAAATGCTCTTATAGTTATACTTGCTGAGAAGGGTGAACTCAACGGGAGTCCATTTGCTTCTATGAAACACATTGTTAAATTGTAATAATGAGAACCCAACAGTCTAACCGTACCTTGTTCTTGTCAAGCAACTAAAAATGAGCCTGGTCCATATTAGCCTTCCTTACCATCCCCACCATTACAAATATGCTTTCCATTGCTTTAATGCCCCATTTACATTAGCAACGTTAAAAGACATGTAAGACATGCCGTTGGATTTATTGTTACTGTTTTTATTGAACCCTGGTTAATGCTAAACTGCTTAGCAGCACTTAGACATGTGATCTCTAGGAACACAGGGAACAAGTAGCAGACTGGATGGTCTGTCCATTCCAGCCATAAGAACAGGGAGGGAAAGAGATATTGACAAAAGAATCCAACTTTTACTAACAGATGACATCAGAACTGTGTCATTGACAGCGGTGTCACCGACTAGAATAGAAAAGAGGGCAGGAGAATCTAATTGTCTGAAACAATCTGCAGGGCAATTGCGCCCATACTACACAGTAGCAATTTATTCCAGCACCTCTTTTACTGAAGATGAGCAATACAACCTTAAATAAATCAACAATTGCTTATTGCTTAATATTTGGGATTATAGAATCTTTAGTTTATCAGTACCTTATGGCCTTCCGCTCTGCAGTCTATGTACAATTCCATTACAATACATTCTTTCTGGATCAATAAATTATTTCTTTTTAAAGAAAAAGAAAAAAGGAACAAAGGATACATTACAATTGTGAAAGGGGAAAAAGGATAACCAAACATATTTGACATATATCTTAAAATAAAATGATGACTTTCTTTTTTCTTCCAAACACCTAAATATAAATAATAAGGAACATTGTGTTATTTACACTGTTATATTGGATATATAACTCATAAAGACAATAAATGATTGTGATGGAACATCCAAGTATGTACAAGATGTATTTACAAAAATAATATATACTTAAAATGATATGTGGCCATTGCATTTCCTGCACTTCTCTGCAGCATTTCGGATTGGTTGAGCATCAGCCATCGTGGCTATTAAAAATTCAGCTGAAAACAGACTCTGTTTATGTTGCTTGTTAAAGATGTGCAATTTAGCCAGACATCAACACATCTTGCTGAATATTTAAGTAGCCACTCCATACTTTGATATCAACCATGGGAAAATATGGGCGTGATGATACTTCAACTTTTAAAAAAGGAACTATACATTATTGGTTGACCATTAGCCACTAATAGTGGCTAACATGGCTTAGAAACAGATTGTTGGCTGAAAATGTATAAGTGCAGAGATCCCGGATACCCTGTTCTATGTACGACGTGTCCAATCTAGAACTTTAATTGATGTATTTCTTAAGATGCCAAACTATTTATTATGAGAAGTCTGAACTGAACTGGAGCATCAGCTATATTCATAAGAGCAATTCTTTATTTTGATTGCTGTTTCACTTGAGATAACTTTTTGCCCCCAAATTAAAGATTAAATAGAAGTGAATAGAAATACCACGCTCAATACATTTATGGAATAATGTTTGAATGCATAAAATTAAAATTGCCCTGAGAATTGAAATTGTCTTTCAATCATATTTTTCTTACTACATTGGATATTTCTACATAATGTTTTGATGTATGAAATGGGAGTTGTTGAGAGGAATGGCTTATAACCCATTCTTGCTTATAACCTATAGCTGTTCTTCACACTACTATTGAGGTTAACACTTAACTGTCATGGATGCAGCATTGATTTATAACTGTAAATGCACTGTCCACAGCTTAATTATCTAGATGGAATGTTCTTATTGTCCAAAACCAACTCTATCATAATTCATTCAATTGTGCACTACAAAATGAGGAGAAATCAAGCAATATTCATGCACAAACTAATCTGGACACATCAATTAACAGAGTAAGATATTAAGCTAAGTGGAACAGTAGTGTTACCCATTACAACAGGGCATGCATAGTTTCATTATGGACTGAGGGTTGCATTGGCAGGTCAAGTTACCCTACACAAAATCTGAAGGGACCCACAGCAAAAATTCAAGTCAATTTAATTTAAATTTAGCTGAATGAATGTAAATGCAGCTACATGATTACTCCCCATTAATTTAATTGCATTTCTTTTCTGGTAGAATTATAACTGGTTTAGAGCCATTTTTCAACGTACGTGCAATCCTGATCAGTGCATCTTCCTTAAAGCCATGTTACATTGATTTTTAAACTCTCTCCCTTGCCCACATTTTGTTTTCTCATATTTTAAAAGGCAGTACTGTAATCAAAGGAACTACCCTTGCCTATGCCTATGAAGTCACCAGGAGCTGAGTTCCACTCAAACAAAATATCTGGTAGGGACTCAATGCCAGGGCAACATGCTCAAATGTGAGAAGAATCTACTACAGCTCCCCCCTCCCCACAGTCTGCTAGCACAGAGTGAGATTCAGCAGCAAGGCAAGGCAATCAAAATGCATGGATTTTCTCTTCCCAGGTTCCTCTGGGGATCCCACCTTCAATATTGCTAGAAAAGTTTTGAGAATGATGAAGTGCATCCAAAATGCAGGGAGAGCAGGTTGATGCACCTATCAGTTTTGTATTGGTAAGCATAGAAAGGAGAACATGAGACAGTCCTGCATAGGTGAGTTTTAGTTTCAGAAGAATGAATGGAAAGACAGTTAAAGGTTATAGGGCCATTAATGTAGCGGAAGTATTGTCTATGCCCTGGCAGGAATAGAATGCATTAATGTATTTAAAAGAATGTGCGCAGAAGACTATTGGAAGAACGTGATAAGACTGGCCATGATAAGTCTAGTCTCTGAAATGCTTTTTAATCTACACCATATGCTATAGAGTCGGAATAGTCTTCCTGAAATCTGAAATTATTCCTTCCGTTCTCTTTTATATTGGAGCCCCAATATACTCTTATCAAGTACTCAAAATGAAATATGTACATATCTGTTTCACTATTTCCCCCCAAATAGCCTACACACAATAGCCTTAATGACTCTGAAACAACAGAAAACTGAACGAAGATTACTGGAAGAAGTATACATATTAATAGCAGAGTCCACATTCAACGTCAAGGATTGGTAACATTCTGGAAAACTTTCTCTGGTCTGTCCAACTTCATGCTTAAGAAAGAATGTCCCTGCTCATTCATCTTCCTCTAAGGATATTTGGCATCTTAGCCAAACAGTTCCCATGAAATAACTGAGTTTTAGAAATGATATTTGGAAAATGCTTAGAAATAAAAACCTCCTAGAGCAGGGGTGCCCTACATTGTCAACCTTGAGACCTGTGCACCTCAACTCCCAGAACTCCCCAGCCATCATGCTGGTTTGGGAATTCTGGGAATTGAAGTTCAGAAGTCTTAAAGTTGCCAAGACACCTCTGCTTTAGGGGTGCAGAAAAAAAACTAGATTTTGTCAAGAGAAAGGGAATGCAATTGAAGCCTGTGAGTGAATATTAGGCAACATATATAAAATTATGAATCAGGGGACTTCCTGTTTGGCTTCCGGCGACTCTGGGAGTGAAACACACAAGCTCCGCGGTTTCACCCCAGGGCTGCCAGTCTGAGGGCCCATACGGGGGCCCAAGTCTCCTCGGAGGGGAGATGAAGCAAAAGAGTGTGGCAAGAAGGGTCAAGGTGGTCCACATACCCCCTCCCCACTTGCCGTGAACTCCAGCTAGGACTGACCAGGACGGTGCCTAAAATGGCAATCAATTAGTTGGATCCATCCCAGGAAAAGAGCGCTGGAGAGAGATGAAGAGAAGTCCAATCAGATGCGGAGCTGAGTGAAGTGAGTTTAAAACTGATTTGAATCCCCAAGAATAATTTGGCTATTGTGTTGCAGAGAGTGGAGAAGCGGCAAAGCACAAGGGAGGCAACCAGAGAGAAACTGAAAGAACTGCTCTCATCAGCTGCCTCAAGCTTGGAGGGGAATCTCTGGAGTTTTCATACAGGACAGACGGGTGAGAGAGCTGTCGGCTTTATTAATTTGACTTTTTTTATTAAAATGGAACTATGTGAAGTCTTTGTCGCGATGCGAAAATACACAGCATCAATTACTGAGAATGGCGAGGATATAAAAAAATAGGAGTGGAACTTAAAGAAATTATGAGCAATATGTTTCAAAAGGTGGAAGAAACTGAAATGGAATCAGGACAGATGGAACAATTAAATGCACAGGGAATGGAGGAGTCGGAGATGGAGGACGAGCAGAGGGACGAGAGCTGCGCAGAGGCGAAAATGGTGGGGAATGAAAGGGAAGCAACAGGAGACATGCACACTTATTTTCTATGAAAGAATAACGAATTAGAAATTCCTGAAGTGAAAATACAGGCGAAGGGATTAAAAGACTACCAATTTGGACTAAGAAAGAGAGCGGTGAGCAGCAAAGGAATAAATAAATCAACAACAAAGAAGGACAAAGACAACAAAGAAAATAGGAAAGATGGAAACCGGAGAGAAACCGACAAGCAAGAGGGGAGCAGAAAAGGAATGGACTTTCAAAGAAGGAAAAGGAGAGATGAGGGTTAAAAAGGAACTACAATCAATTTTAACTGGCAGTGCGTACTAAGAATTTTTTATATATATACTTGTGAATGCCTATGATATAGAAGGAATAAATTTTTAAATTAATGAATTATATTAAATATTTCAATGGTAGATGATGTTAAAATATTTTATAAGAATAAAATAAATGGATTTAATTGTAAGGAATTTTTTAAAAAAGGATAGATTTTAAAATTAACGATTTAAATGGAATAACAGATAAATATATATTAAATGTTAAAGGGGAGGATCAATGATAATAAATTAAAAAACTTAGTACAGACTAAGTACAGACAAATGGAAGATTACAGGGGAATATTAGAGAAATGAAATATTTTTGTAAAGTGTGGTAATATTAGTTGTTTTTACAATTTTTTCTTGTGTAACTGTTTTCTTTTCTTTTTTTCCATTTAAAAATGAACTAAACATAAGGGAATTGATTGAAACAACTGTGGAAGAGGAGTGCAACTCAGGAAACACTGATTGGATACATGATACGTTGATTTTAAAATTCTGAAAAAAATAAAAATAAAAAAAATCCTTGCAAAAAAATAGAATAAAGTTATTCAATACCCAGCTGAAGTCAATCATTTGGAAACTCGCAGTGAATCTATGTTACATCATAGGAATGCGTTTTACTGGTGCTTCTGAAATGTAAATATCACTTTATAGCACAATTCTAACCAGTCTTATGCAGAAGTCTACTCTAGTGTATAGTTATTTTCCAATACATAGGACTAGGATTGCCTGGCTGTTAGCCTTCCGTAATCAAGTTAACATTCTCCAAATTTTTTAACATTCTCCAAATCTTCTGTGAAGATACCAGTATTAAGCAAATGTGAACACCGGGCATGATTTATAAAATATTTTTTTTCTCACTGATTCTCCCAAAGCTCAGCAGCATTTATGCAAACCATTTTGCTTTTCATTCACAACAGTATTAACCGGACATGACTGCCAATGCTAGGAAGGCTAAGAGTTTGTTTGTTAGTCTTTGGCCTCTGGGCTGCGCTCTATAGTGTGATATAAATCAAGGCTAATTTTATCCCAGATTCAGGTCTCCAAAATAAATTACTGGCTTGTGAATTAAGAAGCTGCTGTAATGTTGTTGCTGGTGCCAAATTAAACACTAGACCTGTTTGTATGAACTAAGCCTGCCCAAATGATGCATAAAGCAGGGCAAGAGATTACATAGTTGGGGGAGAAAATCATAGCATGGATGATTACTTTGTTCCTATCTGCAGCACAGCACTCTGTTCCTCCCTCCTCCTCTTCCTCTCCACAGAAGAATGCATTTCACTTAGACAAGCTTCTTTCACCTGCCTCGATGTTTTTGCTCTAGAAATAGAACCCTTCCAAGTGATTGGGCCAAACTGGAGTTTAAAGAAATGCACTTGCTCTTATCATGTCCAGATTGTTCCTCCAACATGCCTTGAAGAAAGGGGGCTTCTATCTATTTCTGGCCGCATGCATATATATATATATTTATATAACAAAAACCCATGCATGACGGGAGCCTGAGAGGTATAAACATGCTTGTCTTACTAATACTTAGGTAAAAAACATAATAGGTCACTAGGCATACAGAACATGTTTATCTTTTTCTATCAGAGCTCATTTTACGACGTTTGGATTCCATCCATGTAAACTAGAAAATTTAAGCACACAGGAAGTGATAATCCACCGTGAAATCCTATTTTTGGTATTGATCTTCCCAATTTAAAGTGAGAAAAAAAATGCTCTACCTGAAAATATTGTTTCAAAATGACTGTAATTTTAGCAGCGGGTGTTACATTTCCATTGCTTTTATCCACTTCCTTGATGGTCTAAAAATACCTGCTCTGGTACTACAATTTACTTAACTCAGGAGAATTCAGGAGCACATTCTACACAAAGGACACCAAAACAAGAAACTCCTTGCTCTTGGACCCATCCTATTAATTTAAAAGATGCTTGGATAGGAGGATTTCCTGCCAGATTGGATCCCACTATGGTTTCTGTCAAACTACCGCGAACATCTAGGAAATATTGTTACAGCAATCCAAACTATGTGTGCGCATGTCCATGTGTGTCTCAGTGAAAAGGTTGTTGGTGGTAGCAGTGATGGTTCCTATTTAAATTCAAGTAGATTCTTGGGTTACTATAGTCAAATGGACAAACCTACAATGGTATCTAATATTGGATATAGTTCTATGTTTCTGAAAGCTGTATTATCCTTTAAAAAAATGAAACAAAACCAAACAGTGGCAGGCTGTTGAACCTACCCATTTTCTCAAGGGTTCCAAAATCAATCTTGCTTGTCAGAGAGCAACTCGTAAAACGCAAGGAAATAGAAGCCTCTTCAAAGAAGAAATGGGCATGTTTTGTTTCTAGGTTGGTATGCCAGTATGGATTTTTTTTTCTTTTATCAGAGCTACGACAAGCAAGACAGAGGATGTTGCAGTTCTTATAGACCGTACAGCCAGCCACCACGAATCCGATGGGAAACAGACTGTTAGAGACTTCTGCAAAATACTGTGGGACAGCAGTCACTAATAACTTTTACAAAACTTGCTCTCAACATAACATAAAGGCACCATTGATATCGTTCTCATTTTTGAAATACTGTAAAAAAATTGCTACATATGGCACATAACACTTTTGTATATACATTATATATTTTAATTTATAAAAGTTTTTTTTCCCCTCCTGTGTTTTTCTTTTTAAATCCTAATAGCGTAATTGCTAAAATAAAATAAACTGTTTTAATTTAATCATGGAGTATTTCATTATATAAAATAAAGTTTTACATGTGAATCTATGTGGGTTTTTTAAAAGTTTTCCCCCCCCTCTCTCTCTCCTCCTTTATACAGCGATGGGATCCTGGTTAGCTATTACACCGGACAATCTTGCTTGATAGTCTTCCTGTGTTGAGAAGCGGCTGGCTTGGTTAGTCCTCGTGTCAGTGAGCCTATATGCAGCAGTTGATTCTAGGTCAGCAGTTGCAGGGTTTTGTATGCTCAGAAAAGGTGTGTCTTCCCCTATCCTTTCATCTTCTGTCTCACTCTCTGAGCTACTGTTCTCACAACTTGTGTCAGTGTTCATTTCCAATCGAGTGGAAATGTGGCCATTGGGCTTTGTTCTTTTGGCCCTCCGACTGTTGACCAGTTTCTTTGGAGGCTCTTGTGTAGGTTCATATTCCTGCGTGGTTTCGTATTCCTCGTCCTCTACTATCCTCAGGGGACTCGGTGGTAGGCTGTTGCTTTCATGGACAGGGTTGTGGTGGTAAGAAGAATTGAACTGTTGTAAGTGAAGCTCGTATTTTTCCCGCAGCCTGGGTGGGGTCACCAACAGGAGAGGCCTCTCTTCTTCTATAAATGGACTGACAGCTACAGACGGGACAGACATTGTTAAACTGGAGACTTGTGGTGACATTTCTGAAGCTGGTGATTTTGGAGAACTTGGAGTGTGGAAATCTACAGGAGACATGCGAGCTGGCGTGGTCATGGCAGATACGTACCTAAAGAAGTACACATTAAAAAAAAATAAGCTGAAGAATAAGGATGTGATAGAACTATGATGGTGGTAAGAAGTATTTATTCTTCTATGATGGTAATAATCATTTAAATTCAGATGTAACAGCCACACATTCTGTAAGTAGAAATAAAACTTCTACAAAATTGCTACTAGCTATACTGAAATTTAACTTTACATTTCTGGGCTAAAATAACATTAAATGATCACTTATTCACTTCTCTTGATTTCCAACATGTAAATCTAATGCCTGAAAAGACGGAATATTTGGCAATGCAACTTAATTTAATCTATGATTTATTCTAGC
Source organism: Boaedon fuliginosus (assembly GCA_027560395.1). Lineage (NCBI taxonomy): Eukaryota > Metazoa > Chordata > Lepidosauria > Squamata > Lamprophiidae > Boaedon > Boaedon fuliginosus. The sequence continues at coordinate 44,715 of JANHGC010002971.1, read as the reverse complement.
CTTGGAATCTCTTGACATAAGAGCTTCAGTGGCACAGTGAATAGAGTGCAGTACTTAGTGCTGTACTTAGTTGCAGTTGCCTGCAATTAAGGCAAGTTCGAATCTCACCAGACTCAAGGTTGACTCAGTCTTCCATCCTTCCGAGCTAAGGTAAAATGAGAACCCACAAATGTTGGGGGCAATACGTTGATTCTGTAAAAATGTGCTATTGCTATCTGTTGTAAACTGTAAAAACTGTAAACTGTAAAACAGTGCTATTGCCATCTGTTGTAAACTGTAAAAACTGTAAACTGTAAAACTGTGCTATTGCTATCTGTTGTATTGTTATCTGCTATCTGTTGTAAAGCCACACAAAGTCCTTCGGGAGTTCAGTGACATAGAAATGTAAACAATAATAAATAAATTTCTAAAGATATAATGGGGCTTCTGCTACTAGCCACACAGAGTTTTTTTTTTTTTAAAAAAGAGTGTTTGAATCTCTTCCTTCTTCATTGTCTTTTTAAAAAGATTTCCATCTTACTGTAAGCAACTGCACTGAATACATCTATCCAAAGTTTAAGATTAAGAAAGATTTTGTAGCCATTTGGGAATAAGACACAGAGCCAAGAAGACTTTGGATGTTTTCAGCATTTCTTCTTTTGGTCTTCTAAAATGTCAACATGCAAAATTCAAATAGATTCATTTTCCTAATTTTTATTCACTTTTCCAGGTTTTGTAGCTATTAAAAAAACCCAGGATGAAATATAGACAATAAAAGGTACTCTAGAGAGTTAAATATTTAAACTTTAATGCTCACAGAATTAATGGCCTTGAAGTACAAATAAGTAGAAAGTAACTGTGCAATTTTATACTTTAAAAATTGGTCCAAAAGTTAAGTATTGCGAGCAATGGGACTCCGCCTTTCAGACTACTTCTATAATTAAATAGTCAAACAGTACCAAGTGGTATTGAGGAGAGTATGGCTTATTTATTTATAATTTATTTATTCATTTGATATTTTTGCACTCTGTGCGATTTTACCTCATCAACTAGGAATCAACGAAAGCACAGGTCAGCTTTGCTTTCCAGAAAGGAAACAAGATGATGCTTGTTAGGTGAAGGAATGAGCCAATTCAGTCAAACATTCTCCTCAATCCAGATAATTTTATCATAAATTAATAGTATGTAAAATTAACATACAGTAAATAGGTGAAGACTGTACTAATTCGTGGATTCTGGTATTGTCCCAAATAGTAAAGTTTTGTTTACCTTCTCATCTTTATTTTGAAAGGAAGAAATGCTTTTAACTTGCCTATTTGTTTGGTACAAGTTATGCATAGCCAATTAAAAAAATCTTAATAAATGGAAAAGAATGCAATTTCAATTAGCACTGACTTTTAAACATTCATTTTCAATTCTTGTCTAGTTATATTGCTATTGTGTTTGCTTCTCCACTCAAACTGTATTTTTTTCCACACTTTTAATATAAATTGCACCCATTCATCACCACATTCTGCAGTGGTGAAGATGATTTTGGCCATCTTTTTCATGCAAAACTAACGCTATGTTCTAGGGTTAACCGGTGGTGATATAAGGCATAGCTTTCCCACCATTACATTGGCACAATGCTACAAATCATGAGGAAATAGCTTTAAAGAAACGTGGATTAACCGTAAAAACAACAAATAAAAAACCTTTCACAAAAGCATCAAAGCATTACGAAAATGGCAAATTTATTATATAAATATTAACATAAAAAAACCTCGGTTTAGAATTTTATTGACCAAAACATAATATATCCCAAAATAAAACCCACCAACCCTGATAAGCTTTCAAGCTGCAGTTCTCTCTATGTCAGGATCTGGATATGCCCTACACAGTATTTCAGACTGGCATCCTTCTTAAGATCAGCTCCTGTGGATACCTTTCGCTGTGTGGTGAATCACGATAAGACTCTGGTGTCTCTCGTGCATGCCGGAGAAAACTGTTGTATTCTCTTGGTCCAGCAATGCCATTGAGGCGACCGCGACGTCCTGAGGGGCTTGTATGGCGGCTGTTCTCAACTGAGGAGCACACAAGGGCTGAATGACTTTCAGAGATTATGCTTTCGGTCCGGCCATTACTCCAACTGACCACGAGCCGTTATGAAAAACAGAAGAGAACATTTTAAAATTCAAGAACTGGAAAGTGAAAAGAAAGAGTCTTAACAGAGTCCTCTGTGTATCTGTTGGGCAATAGTGTTTTACATTCATTATGTTGCTGAAGAATTAAGGTGATCATTCCCCCACAACTGCTGGGAATATAAAAAGATAATCACTCAATCTCAAACTAACATAATTTCCAAGATTTTATTGTTGTGACATAATGAACAACGCCGGAGGATAGGACTACTCTTATGTCAAGCAAAGACAAATTATGTACATGAAAGAATAACATTTTCCCCCAAGTAAATTCAATAACACATCATGATCCAAATGTAGCACTAATTCTGTAAGTGCAAATTAATGGTGTGATATGAAGTCCACAGAAAACAAGGCAGCAATTGTGAAGAAGCAGGCTACTATGTTGATACTAAGAGTTGCTTTTTTTCAAAGGAAAAAATAAAACAGGAAAAAGGATCAAAGAAGCTTAACAAAATGAAGCAACTTAGAGCATTTCAACTACAAAAGAAGTCTATCCACCTTTAAATCTGTTTACTGTTTTTAAAACTTGCTTTGGGGGTTTTAGTTAAGAAATACATTGGCTTTATCTGAGCCTCCTACCTGTGGCTGGGAGTCTGAGTGACCGTTGTAGAATGATGTGTAGTTGAGGTATAGTGACTTGTAGAAAAAGATGCCTCAGTTTCTCTCTCAACAGCATGTTCACTGGATATTATGTTTTTAGATACATATTGCTAAACAAAACAGACACACAACTTATATTTATAACACAATTAAAATCTACCGATCAATTCTTCACTCTTACCTTATACCTTATATAAAGTAGGGATGTCTAACCTTGGTAACTTTAAGACTTGTGGACTTCAACTCCCAGAATTCCTCAGCCAGCATGGCTAGATAGGGACTTCTGGGAGTTGAGGTCCACAAGTCTTAAAGTTGCCACAGATGGACAGCCTTGCTTTATATATTCACATATGAAAGCATTTAAAAAATTGAAGTTGTAGTACTTCCCAAATTAGCTGTCAATACTTTATTCTCATGAGAAGACACTTTCCTAGAATTAATTCAAATTAAAGTAGAGCGATTCAGTGGAAACAATAGTTTATTATCTGTAGAATTCTTTCACCAAAACAAATCTATTTTAATGGAATTCATGGGTAGGAATAGGACTATTGCTGAGCAGTATAAGTGATAGATTTCTCTTTTTCCTTGTTTTGCTCACTGTATTTTTGCAATCTTAATTGTTCATGAAGTGTTTGGTCCCTGAATTTTAATGATGGGGAGTTAACCTTGTTTTCTATTAAATGAATTAGGAATACAATATTTTTCAAAATAATTTTATGAATTAGCCTTTCAAAGTATTTAATTTGGCTGTCACCTGATGTCTCTGAAATAATGAAGAGAAATAGTGAACTGCTTATGGGTTGAAAGTAGTACTGCTACAACAGTCCCAAAATTTCTTGTGGCTACAAATGCTTTATGCAGAAGCTTGCTCCTTTAATCTTTGGTATCCCACAAGCATAATGTGACAATCAGTTTATACCTCAACTCAGTGAGTGACACCATCAGATTTGTATGTATGCACATATACTGTGCATACTGTATACATATAAACACACAAATATAGGCATATGCATGCAGGTTCACATAGCACTTACTAAGTGAGCTTTTAGTGCTTTATTCATAAAGTACTTTTATAGTTCTGGTATTAGCTTTTAATATATTTCTGATTATTGGTAGTTTTTTCAGTTATATTCTATTATTTGCATTTATAGAGTGAACCATTTCTTCTATTGTTATTGATTTTAGAAATGATTCTTCCTTTTAATTTGAACCTTATAACATCTCATAAAATTATACAAAATATTATTTAGAGATAATAACAATAAAGATTATAATAGAAAATAAAATGGTTTCTTTTGTGGATAATGATTTATCATTATTACTATTAAATTTTTATCTAGTGTTTTCTACACAAAATTCACAGTAGTGAACATACTTAGTATACCCTGGGTGGCTTACAACAGAGCACTCAGATGTTATATACTGCTTATCAGAGCTTTACAACACTCCCTAAGCAGTTACAGAGTCAGCATATTGCCCC
>JANHGC010002971.1:18292-40373 GCA_027560395.1 Boaedon fuliginosus | reverse complement strand
ACTGGTGTAGGAGATGACCAGGCTGAGCCTGAAAGGAGGGGTCAAGCATGTCATCAGTCTCGAGTCACTTTGTGCTCCCAAGAGATCTTAGTCCAGCCCACCATGAATTCCATTGACTCTTATCTACCACCTATTTGCTTTGACTGTTAGTAGTTCTGATCCTTGCAGAGGGTGGTACCAAGCAATATACCGGCATTCATTTGAACCGCCTTGCTTCCTGGTTTCTTGTGCCTTACAACTAGTGGGAGACTAAGATCTTAGGAAAGCGGTACTATTTTAAAATAAATAGTTAAAAGGACTAAACGTCACTCAAATAAATACCCATGAAGCAAAGATTATCAACAAAGCTTGTGTGAAACTTACATTCACCAGCTGGACATTCTCTGGCGGTGGGTGAGGGTGGTGAGGCCCGTTTGCCATGTTGACCCTGTGGTTGCGTTCTGATCGAAGGCCTTGCCTGAGACGGTCATGTAACTTTTTCCGCTGCTTCCTGAATTCGAAATATGGAGGTACTTTAGCATTCAAATAGTTGACAGAATAAAATAAGTCTTATCTATAAGTCTTATTGACCATAGCACATTCCCATTACAGAACTGAAGTTTATCATTTGAAGGTTTAAAATATACCAGGAGCTGATGGACACACAGTGTTAAAACTTTGCTAAAATTACGAGAAGAAATAAAGTTGCTGATATAGTATCTGGCATCCTGAAACTATACCAATCTCATCTAGTAGCCAATTACATAACAGTATCATATGAAGATGCTACAGAAAGCAGATTGTACTCCAGTGGTTTATAAGACATGTAACCCCAGGCCAGGTTATTAGATCCAGAGGAGTAGAGTTTTCCAGGAAAGTCGCTTTTTTGACCTTTCCTGTATTTTCTTGCAAAAACAGCACACTAGAAACCTTATTCCCTGTGGCTAGGGCTTTGTAATATATCCGGAACAGGGACCTTTACTTGGAACTCTGCAGCTAATTTGTTGCCTGTCAGCAACCAATAATGTACAGCTGTGGGCTGCGTGTTGGGTTTTCTAGAGCTAATTTGCTGGGCAGTTTACTTTTTCCAGTAAAGATACCGGAGGGTGGGTGGGGGAATGTAAATTCTTCTAAAATAAAAAATATTGGAAATAAAAAAAGGTTCTACCCCACGTGGATTCAAGAAACGATCTTGATTCTGAAAGAGGCAGCAATTACTGGCTGAACTAATTCATGTATTAAAAATGCTGAATCACTCACTGACCTCTCTTGCCCCTTGGATGAGATAATGTTACATTAGTTGCACATTCAAATGGGCTGAAGATATGTGCTTGATGTTAGTCCAAACATACAACAGCACCCACTCTATGTATTGATTTCTCTTGAAGTAGAGGGAGAGGAGAAAGCCCCTTCTCTTTGACTGCAAATAAGGCCTCCCCACCCACTTAAATGAAGTTGCCTCCATCATCTCCATATATGAAAAGGAAAACAGCACCCCTCTTTTGCAGAAGACGAAAGATAGCAGGTACAAAATCTTCAGGGACAAGATTTTTAAAGAAAGAAGAAAGAGTGTTACCTATTCCCAAAGTCCTGCCCTGATGTTATCAAGGAGAAAGGAAGTGTATATGAGGGAGAAAATCTAATTACTGGGGCAGAATTCTGCTTTAAACTCTCAAACAGAGATATTGAACTAGCATGATTTTGGTTTTCTCAAATCAGAGGTCAGCAGTATTTTTAGAGTTAATATTATTTAATAATTATTATTTTGGCTAAGGTTTCACCGGGAAGGTGGTTCTTGTGGGGGTGAGTGGGATAGTTAAAAATAAATAGGAGCTTCAAACCTTAAACAGGTCGTCCTTGTGTTACAACAGTTCATTTAGTGACCTTTCAAAGTTACAATGGCATAGAAAAAAAAGACTTATGACCATTTGTCATACTTATGACCATTGCACCATCCACATGGTCACATGATCAAAATTCAGCAACTGATTCATATTTATGACTGTTGCGGTGTCTCAGGGTCATGAGGTCCCATTTTGCAATCTTCCAACAAGCAAAGTCAGTGGAGAATCCAGATTCACTTAACAACTGCATTACTAGCTTGACAACTACAGTGATTCACTTAACAACTGTGTCAAGAAAGGTCACAAAATGGGGACAAAGCTCACTGAACAAATGTCTCACTTAGCAACAGAAATTTGGGGCTCAATTGTGGTCGTAACTCGAAGACTACCTATAGGACTCTAGGTAATACAACCAAGACCTAAATGCACCATGGTTCCATGGATTGAATATTGAGATTTCTTTAAAATTGGATGTGATGGTTCCTCATCAGACTAAAGGGTCAAAGTTCAGGTTAGCTCATTCTTACAACTTCCTATTATGTCTAAGCTAAGCATGTGCACTTTCTATAAGTGAGAGGATATCACTGTTGAAAAATGTGTGTTATTGTTTGCATGACAGCTGCTATTGTTATGCTGATTTCTAAAATGATTTAAAAGTGTTGCTTTGGCTCTTGCACATCCATAACACCTCTCTGAATTTCATTAAGGCACTCAAGGGATTTGAAGAGGAAAATTCCGATGAAAGATAAACGGGCTCAATATTTCCACACCTATAATCCATTGAATTAATTGTTGCCAATATATCACCTTGATTTAATACTTAAGCTAAATCCACAATTGCTGAAAGTAATATCAACAGGGAAAGGAAAACATACATAGAAAGCTTTGGAAGTCTTATCAAGTTTAATAAGAGTTTTGATTTCTCTCCATTCAGAAGATGGGAAGGGTACCTTGAAGGTTGGGTGGATATGTTTTTATTTTTTTACATGCCATATGTGCCTGTAAAAATGTATCAACAATATACTTAGCATTACACAGCTCTGAGTCTGAAACATTTTTGTCTGAAGAAAGATGCCATGCTTTAATTTGGAAAGATAAACATAATCATAATGATTGTGAAGGGAAGCTTTAAAACATTTCCTGAATATTGTAAAAAGTCAATATTAGGTTGTATTTACATAATAAGCTACAATATCAACAACATCAATTGTTGCCAACTGATTGGAAGGGGGTAGGAGGTTGGAGGTTCCAAGTTTCATTTATCAGGCACCTTTTGACATTCATTATTAGTGTGATTCACCACATCTCACACACTGCTAAAGATAAAGTCTTGGATTTAAGCCCAGCTCAGTCATTCTGTGTAATATCATGTGATACAACAAGTTTAAAGGTGGAAGCTCTTTAAAGCAAATGGGATGTTTTTGCAATTATCTCAATGGATCATGAATTAGATTAATTTCTAAGGGATCAATTTCTAAGGGTGCTCTACTTGGGGCTGCCCTTGAAAAGTATTCGGAAGTTTCAGCTGGTCCAGAATGCGGCCGCGTGAGCAGTCATGGGTGCCCCTCGGTACACTCATGTCACACCATTCTTGTGCGGCTTGCACTGGCTCTCAGTAGGCTTCCGGATCCAATTCGAGGTTACCTTTAAAGCCCTACATGGCATTGGACTGGGTTACCTTCGAGACCGCCTTCTGGCACCAATTGCCTCCCAGCACCCCATGAGGTCGCACAGGGTGAGCCTCCTCCGGATATTATCGGCCAGGGAGTGTCGCCTGATGACTCCATGGAGGAGGGCCTTTTCCGCAATGGCCCCAGCCCTCTGGAGCGATCTACTTCCGGAGCTCCAGAGTGCCCCAGACTTGAGACTCTTCCACCGAGCACTGAAGACCTGGCTCTTCCGGTGAGCCAGATTAATGTGACCCACCGAAATTTTAGTAATTTTAAGGGGATTTTTAATGTTTTAATTGTTTATTATGTTTTAATGTTTTTATGGTTGTATTTTTATTGTTGTGAGCCGCCCTGAGTCCTACGGGATTGGGCGGCCTACAAATTTGAATAAATAAATAAATAAAATCACTTCCTATGAGAAGCTGTGACAAATTACATACTACATTCTGGCTGTGCTTACAATCTTACAGACAATGTTTTAAGATTATTAAGCCATCTAATTCCATATTGATATGAAAATACGTTTTTTTAGTTTGTTTTGTGAGGTCCTGATTACAAAAATTATAGAAAAAAGGAAAAGGGATGTTTACTTGGTTTTGCAGTATGCCACAACACACATGATGCCAACAACAAGGAGAGCAATGCAGATGCCAGTTATGGTCAACACCCTTTTCTGGTAGATTTCCTCAGCTTCTAGAAAATGAGAAAATATAGATGGTTATAAGATGTACACTGGATGAAAAAACAAGAGAAAAAACTAAATACAGCTTACGGTCTATCAACTTACAGCTACATTGAAAGTATGACAAACTTTATGCTCAGAAATTACAAACTATACTCTGTATCACTGATGTGAGAAAACTTGAAATAAAGAAAATTTAACTTTAAATTAAATGTAAGTTTAAATTTAATTTATCAAATCAAATCAAATCACAATTCAATGTCTTGTTAACATAAATTAAAATTTATGAAGCTGTCTAATGAAATAAAAACAATGCACTGATAGAACAAGTCATTTTGTTTAAAAATGGTGTTTCCTTGCAAAGATAGCTGGGATAAAGATTGGACCTCTCTCCTCACAATTTTCTCTTCGGTCTCTTGTAGTAATTTAAAATATCCAGGTGCTTTTTCAATATTATCTTGGTCTACACAAAATTGCATAATTCATCAGGAACTTGCAGTAACATTTAAGTTTATCCACCCCTCCAATAGGCAATATGCATTGTACCATAGACATTATATGGTTGATTGAATAGTAAAGAAAAGATGATGATATTTGGGTGAAAAAAGTCTGTTCTACTGCAGTCTAAGATACTATAATCAATATGAACTAATTCTTAGGGCAAACAATGTTTTGCCTGGAAATATTATTATTATTATTTATTAAATTTATACCCTGCCTCTCTTCCCCAATCAAGGGGAACTCCAGGCGGCTTGATAATCACAGTCCACTTGGCAAAACATAGTTTATATGCTAAACAAAGGAAATGATACATTTAGGACACTGATACCAATGGCGCACAGGATTAAACACCAGAGTGAGCCAGCATTTTGTATTTTTTCTTTTTTTCTCGATCTTATTTGGTTGCTAAAATGTATTTAGCTTTTAATTTAAAATTGTGCAATCATATAGTTGCCAACCTCAAAGTAACCATTGTGTGAGCAACCAACAAGAATTTGCATTCATAATGGGCATGTTTTTAAGAATATGACCATTCAGAAGTAAAGAAAGGGGACTGGAAAAATCAGCATTCTTGGAAACGAGTTTGTCATCAATGGAACAGGATTTGAAAATCTGTTACTTTTCTGCTTTGCGATAGTTTGTATTTAGCAATTTCCTGGTCTGGTGATCTTTGTATGTTTGTAGATAAGACATCTGTTAGGGCTTGCTTTGCCTTAGCCTGTTGTTTCAGATTGATTTTTGGCAATAAGCATTGTCAGGTTCCAAATTCCTGACTTCTGTGGTCACTGTTGCTCTAAGGGTCCAAATATTTACTTAGACACTGACCCAATATATAGTTTGACTATGTCATATTGGCCAAGATCCAATAACTGGCAGTGTCTGCTGATATGCAGGGCCCTTTATTGATAGGTAACCAATTTGGAGAAAAAAAACATGCTGTCTGGATTTTTTTTAAAGTGGGAGATAGGATTTGATCAAATGCTTAATTGGATAATTTTAAAATGCTATTTTCAGCACCCTACTTTCATATCAAATTAAGGGGAGGCCATACCCCTCTAGCTGAGAGTAAATCCTATTGAACTTGGTAAGGTTTCCCTCTGACTAAGCATATATGAGCTCATGTAAATGAAGGAATGTGACTATGTTAACAGCTTTTGGTTTTCCCTTGAGTTTTCAGATCATAACAAATTAAAGGATAAAAAATTTAATTGCAGTCAATGGCCCCTTCATGTTTAGCTCCCCTTTGTGGAATCAGGACTGGGCTACTTTCGAGACCACCTTCTTCTATCTTATCCCTCCCAGCGCCCCATGAGATCACACAGGGTTGGCCTCCTCCGGGTCCCATCGGCTAAATAGTGTTGGCTGGCGGGTCTGCGAAGGAGGGCCTTTTCTGTGGCTGCACCGGCCCTCTAGAACTAGCTCCCTGTGGCGATCCGGACTGTCCCTAGCCTATTAGCCTTCTGCCGGGCTGTTAAGACCTGGTTCTGCAAGCAGGCCTGGAACTAAAGGACTCCCCCTGTATGAAAGTATAGTATAGTATGATTGTTATTGTACGTTTGTATTCTTTTAACTTTACTATTTTAATGTAGTTTCATTTATTATTTTAATAATTTTATTGTAACAATGTAATTTTTACTGTTTTAATTGTTGTTAGCCGCCTTGCATTCCCTCAGTTGGGGGAAGAAAGGCGAGGTACAAATGTAAATAAATAAATAAATATTTAATTACATTCTATCTATATTCAAGATTTATTCTAATACTAATGGTTACATTTTCAATAATTATAAAGATTTCTATTTCCTTTTATTTATATTGGTCTTCTGGCCATCAGTAAAAAGTTTCTTGTTAATAGCCATTAGTTATCTTTTCAAATCCTTTACATTCAATAGAATTTACACGAAGGAAACAGATTTTTAGGGACATAGTGTATTTCCTCAAATATTTTCTCTGTGATCATCTCCTCTCCCAACCTGGGCATTCCATGAAATGTAGTTACTTTTTTTAAAAAAAAGAGAGCATAACCTTATAATAACCTTATGTAACATCCATATTTAATCTCAGTCCGCTTTTGGTACTACAGTTTGAAAATCCAAATAAATCAAAACTAAAATTTAAAAACCATCTTTCAAACCTTCATACCTATGATACAATGCATATTACTGCTTCCTACAAGCCAATCCCAATACAAACAATTGATTAGCAAGTTTCTAAACATATTTATACAGAAATCAACAATTCCGATTATGAACAAGAGGAAGAAAGGATCAGTTTTGTGAGAAAATAAAACTGGAATGCTCAAATAATTACAGAAACAAAAATCCAAGAACAAGGAGTAGAAGTACTGAAACAAACACAAATATGGGAAGAGGGAGAGGAGAGAAAGAAAGAAAGGAACAGAGGAGGGAAGAGGAGGAAGCTGAAGGGAAATATAAGGTTAGAAGTTGAAAAGTCAACTATAGGCCTGGCACAGCATGCTTGATAACTGGAAGGAAGAATAAGAAAAATGTGTGAAAGTAAGGCTGAAGCAGAGTTTAAAGGGATTTTACACACAGCATAACTCCTAACCTATGCTCGCCCGAAAGCACTGATTGATTAGCCAAATACTGGAGTCTTATTACTATATAATCAGAGATAGCAAAAGCCATGCTAAACACAGTCCAGTACATGGGGAATAATGCAGTTCTTAAAGGGTTAAATTCTCTTTGTAGCATCAGTCATTAATTGGTTAAAATTGTGTGACCCCTTCCCTCCTTCCCACAGCCTAGGATGGGTGCACAAATCGTGTGAGTTTTATATTAACTATAATTAATAGTATGGGATTTTTTCCCCAGCACTATAACACGATGGATGTGATTGCATTGTGCCTTTCTAGTGACATTTTTTATCGATGTTTAGTGCAATGCAAAAGCAGGGTGCGTCTTATTCAGTGTTCTCTCTTTTTTTTTTTTCAGTCTCCTCAGCCCTAATAGTCCTGCCCGTCCTTTCTTGAGTTATGTGGTCTTGTTTGGAACTTTAATAATATGCATTTTCTGCAAAATCTCTTGTCAAGAACATCCTCTTTTGCAGACTTTATGTCTCCTTCCCGATGGCTGCATTTATGCAGATACTATGGGGATACGAGGAATGTATTCATATTACTAAACCAACATTCTCTTTCCTCAATCTACTTGGCTTCTCTTGTAGGCCACGTGCAGCATGATGTGGGTATGGATACATATTTTAATATAGTTTGCACCCTGAGATTTATAGCCAATCATAGAACATCGGAGGAAAGTCCTGCCACATAGTGAGATTCTAGAACTGGCAATGTAGAATAATTATGAAAAAAAATATGAAAAAATATGTCAGTCTGGTTGTGTTAGCTGTAGGCGACATTTTCCCTTCCTTCTTTTCTGATTGAGGCCATACAAGGGTTTAATATTGGCAATACATTGCCATGCATGTAATGTGACATCAATACATGTATTATCCTGGACTGGCTGGGCATCATAGCGAAGAAGTGCTAAACAGCAGTGAAACAAAAGCTTCCAGAGCTGAACAAAATATAAAAGGAAGAACAACACCATTTTGCCAATGGAGGTCCTCTCACTCATTCTTGCACATCCGAAGTATCACAATGCAAGCTTATGCTTAGAAATACAAGAAGTCAGTACCCACCACCACTTTATAATCATTTCTAGCCAAAACAGTTTAGATATTAAAATGTAAATCCTGAGTAAGGTCTAGTTTAGAGTTTGAAGCAGCGTTCAATTAAATAAAAATAGGAGATGAAGGCCTACAAGTCAAAGCTGGTCATGTGGTAAGAACCTGCCTTCCCATATCACCTCTTTAACCTCAAATATTTCTGGTCTGAATAACAAGGAAAGGACTGTAGCTCTGAAATAATTAATTACAGGTTCAGTCCCCATTTCTCTTCACTTAGAGCTGGGAAAACAAGTCTTAATCCTGAAGGCCCATAGTTTGGTCTTCACATTTTATAGTGCCCCACTTTCTCTGTATTTCACCTCCTTTTCTCTACTGTCCATTGTATAGGTAGTCCTTAAGACCACAACTGATCCAACATTTACACTGACAAGCAAGTCATTTGCCCCATTTTATGACCTTTCTTGCCACAGTTGTTAAGTGAATCTCTGCCGTTGTTAACTTACTATAATGATTGTTAAGTGAATCTGACTTCCCCATTGACTTAGCTCGTCAGGAGGTAACAAAAGGTGGGTTACATGACCCTGGGAATGCATGTGAAAAATCATTAATGTGATAAGTGGCCATAAGTCACTTTTTTGGTGCTGTTTTAACTTTGAACAGTCACTAAAAAAATGGCTGTAAGTCAATGACTACTTGTATTACCTTTTTCCTTTGCATGGTGCAAATCCCACAAGTATTTTCAGTCCTCAATTGTTTTAGGGAAATATGGACATAAGGGTTATATAGAATGATTTCAACTCATTCCTAACACTAGGGTCTTCAATTCCATTATTTTCCAAAAAGGGAGGCTTCTTGTTTTTATTTTTATTTATTTATTTATTACATTTTTATGCTGCCCAACTCCCAAAGGACTTTGGGCAGCTTACAACATAGATAGTAACAGCACTCAGATGTTATATAGTGCTTATCAGAGCTTTACAACACTCCCCAAGCAGTTACAGAGTCAGCTTATTGCCCTCATCAATCTGGGTCCTCATTCCACTGACCTTAGAAAGGATGGAAGGCTGAGTCAACCTTGAGCCTAGGGATTTGATCTGACAACCTGCTGAACTAGTCAGCAGAGACTGCAGTGCTGCATTTAACCACTGTGCCACATTTCTGAATGTTTTACAAGCAGTTAATTTCATATGTGAAAATTGCATAGGTATTTCCAGAGATAGCAGCAGTAATATATTGTTACATATTTTAAAAAGGATGGCAAGTTATTAATCAGAAAAATTCATTTCCTGTCTTTTGTGGGCATCTCAAGCACATTCCACAGTGGTGTGTGTTTGCATCTCTCTCTGTTTTTGTCTCTCACACGTATACAAACAGACACAAACATATACACGTACGGTTATGACAGCTGAGTTAAGTGTAAATAGGGAGCTGGCAAAGGCTGTTATAGCTGTATGATCCCTTTTGAAGCACAAGGAAGTTAGTTAGGAATTGAAGGTGAGGAAATGAAAAAAAAAGTTTTCAATCTCTCAGCAAGCTAAAAGGAATGATTGGTCCATACCCATAAATTCAATCCCAAGATGCTCTGGCAATGCAGAAAGTTGACATAAAAAGAAAGAAAACGGAAAATAGTTTAAGAAAAGAGCAATACACCTTACTGAAAAAAACAAATTGCACATGGATATTATACCTATTAGGTGTTTGCACACTGAGACAGGACAAATACCATAAGGTTAATGGTGCAGAGCTCATGTAAGCTTTCACAGGCTCTTTTTAAAAAACTATCTAGAAAAATATTGGCTCTAAACCAAACCACACAATGGTACTTGTATATACTGTAATTTAAATAACACGATGACTTCACCAATGTATTTTAACCCTTAAAAATATTACTGAAGTAACTGGGTTTACTATATCATTTATGTCACTTCTAAGGTACAAAATATCCCCATATAAAACATGTTCCTTAGTATATCTATGATCCATAGTGGGGAACTGATCTTGGAGTTCGCTATACATAAAACTACACTGTTCCTTCTTTTTCAATCTTAGCAACTAAGATGTGTGGACTTCAACTCCCAAAATTCCCTAGTCAGCATTTTGAGAAGTTGGTGCGATTGAGTAACACTGCTTTAGTCTGTTGCAGACAGAATTAAGTTTAGTCTACTCCAGGGGTGTCAAACTCATGTGATGACGCCATGATGACGTCATCATGGCATCATCACATGATGTATCGGGACTTTTTTCCCCTTCACTAAACTGGGTGTGGGTGTGGTCAGCATGTGATGCATCTGGCCCGCAGGCCAGGAGTTTGATAGCCCTGGTCTACTCCAAGCTCACGTTAGTAGGGATAAAGTGTAAATCTACACCATTCATACCTGAAGTGGTAGCCTCTTCTGCTGTTTTAAAACTGATTTGAAATACTTCTTTAGATCACAAAAAGCAATGAGAAGAATTACTGAAAATGTTATATGTTATGGAGCCTCAGAAAAAAAAGGAAGAACCATTCTAATCAGAGGCAGATTTACGAGTAACGTTGTAAAACCCTGAAATGATGTATAAACATGTGTTTCAGAATACCATATGATAATAATATGGAATCTTACAAGTGAATTTTCTCCCCTTCTTTTTCTAATAGAAGTGGGAGCAGAAAACTATGGTGTTACAATAGATGATGACTAAGAAGAGACTGTATGTAGTTGCAAATGACTACTACCTATATGGGGCTGCCTGTTATGTTGTGGCTGCTGTAATTGTTAGAATTAATTCAGACAACGTAATTTGTTACAATTTGTTACAATTTGATATCATTATACACAGACTAATATGGATTGAAAGTCTATTTCATTGCAATATTAAGAATGTGCATAATGTATGGATTTTTTTAAAATGATAATATTAGGCCGCTGACTTTATAAAACATTCAGTGATTACTCACAGCTTTGTATGTTATAATTTAATTCTTGTATCAAACTATAAACTATATTTATCACTCAGGAGCAATTGCTGATTCCTTTCTTAATATGTATAGGTGCATATATACTATATTCATTTTCACTTCTTATAGGTTAAAATATTCCCAGCGGTGTACCTTTACAGTCATATTTTAAGGGTTAAATAAAAATGCATAGGGTTTTCCCACATACTTAAGAGCCAGTGTTACTTGCCTACATGAACACTACTAACAATACATATTAGTTAGAGTTGCATAGAAGTTTCAGTAGAATTAGTGACATGCTCATGCATAAATATTATTGCATATGGCAGTTCACCAGTAAGATAGACAACCCAGATAAATTCACTAATTTCAAACAGCTTATATATGAAATAATTGAATGGAGATATATAATTTTCATTCATTCGTTCATTCGTTCATTCATTCTGGTAGCAAAAATCATGCATAAGGAACATGCACTTCTTATTCTAACTCCAGAATAAATGCAAAACATTCCAATTAACATTTGAAATTCATATGTTCTCTTGATTTTGAAACTCTCAAACAGTCATGCTTGCTAATAAGTTCAGTTCTAAAGGTATTGCTCCATACACTCACAGTATTATATTGCTGCTATGATTTTATTTGCTATGTCTGCCTTGAATGTTAGAATTTATAGCAATTTATTTAAATAATTATTACATAGGGATGCAGCCTATAAATAGCAAAGTGATAGCACTTTGCTGTTAAAATTCTGAGACTAGGTTTTCACTGAGTCATAGGTGGGGGAGAAGCTTTGTAATTTTTCTTTTTACTTGTTTGTTTAGACAGTTCTGCCTACGTGGACATGTGACATACCCCTAAACGTCATTCTGTAGTGCTTTGAAGTTAAGCACAATTATCATCATCTATGTATGAAGTTAATGATGTTACCAACATTGTAATGAAACAATTTAAAATCCAAAATAATTTGGCTTTAGGGTACAGCATAATGACTTATTCTATTATCTCCTTAGGAAGCTCTCATTTCCCCCCCTGCCTCTAATTTCAACAGTAGATAAATCGGAACCAAGTAAAAATTACTTTTAGTAATTTCGCTGACTGTCTCTTTTGCAGCAAATGAGATTTCTATGCTGCCTGAAACTGGTGGAGCTCTGCTTTTATGCCAACAAGTTAATGTAAAATTTATCCTCAAAACTAATCTTAATCAAGTGCAGATGGAATGCAATTAAAAGGCAGGATAGTGGGCATCACAGGCAATTGTTAGGGAGCAGGCACTACAGGTAGCAATTAGGGAGGATGGACTGGTCCCACAAGAACTTGGTTAGGAGAGTGCTGCAATGGCTGGAACTTTGAAATTAGGTTATAAATCCATTTTTTCAGCACCATAGTGACTTTGAACAGGCATTGAATGAATGGACATAACTTGAGGACTACTTACCGTATTTTTTGGAGTATAAGATGCACTTTTTCCACCCCCAAAAGTGGGTGGAAATGTCTTATACAATGAATGTTGCTGAAGCCCTGCCCATCCACCAGCCCTCACCTTTTGTCCTCTGCCTCCCAGCAATTTGCCTCCTTGCCGCAAACAGCAAACACCTGTTTCAGCTTCAGCACAGCCTGATTAGCATAAGCAGCTGATTGTCGGTAGGATCGGCATTCCGACAATCAGCTGTTTCAGGCTGCAGGGATTGCCATTGCCTATTGCCAACTCCGCGTGCCCCATTTTCGGCCTCTGCATCCCACATTTGGACTCTGCCTGCCCCATTTTCTGCCCGTTCTGATCCCCACGGGCGGAAAATGAGGCACGGAAAATAATATACAGGCAAACCACTGCCGAAATGTAACTTTGAAGTTACTATTCTAACTAGCAAAACAAACCTTTTTTGTATATCTTCACTTTTTTTAAAAAAAATTATTTATTAGATTTATACCCCGCCTCACTTCCCTAGTCAAGGGGAACTCGAGGCGACTTATATCTGACATTTTGAAACTGCTTCTTTTTGGATTATTTTTGTGGGATGCAAATGTATATACACTGAATACATTATTAATGCTTTGGTACATACATTTTAGGTGAAAGGATTGTCATGATCTGTCAATGTATTTAAGGAGTCCAAAATTTTTTAGTGTTCAGATGGAGCTGAAGTATCTCTCTCTCTCTCTCTCTCTCTCTCTCTCATCTCTCTCTCTCTCTTTCTCTCTCTCATCTCTCTCTCTCTCTCATCTCTCTCCAGATAAAGAGTTCAATTATTATTATATATAAGCACAGTCTTCCTGTTCATATTATGCCTTCATTTATGCTTGGTTCCTGAACATTTTATATAATTGGAAAGAAGTTACAAAATTCTTTCAAATATATTTGGGTAATGAAAATATTAAGAATAAGCTCTCTACTAATTGACTTTTTAACCCAAGAAAAATACGTATTAGGAAATATTAATTCTAAAAACTTTTCCTTGGGAAATCACTTGTAATTTAGAAGCTGAGTGCTTAGGATGGTTATAAATTATTCATATTTTATTTTCACAGACATGAAAAATGTAACCCATGTGACTGATGCATACTACCTTGCCAATGGAAATTAAACAGGCTCATCATGAAGCAGCTGACATTTTTCACTGCTGTTGAATAAACCATCAAGGGCTGTTTAGTAGGGCTGTGCACATTTCAAAAATGATTTGAAAGGAATGCTTTGGGCCATGTGCAAAAACAGGATCTTTCTGCTACTCATTAAAGCAGGTCCTTTTTTTTGTCGTTCAGGCTTCTTCAGGAGTTTACAAAAGAGATGCCACTGCTTTAAGGAAACACTCATTAAATGAACAAGACACTCTTAAAGCATTGGTATTCCACTGACAACTTAATCAAAAATATTAGGATATGCATAGAAATATAAGAAATCTGCATGGCAAACTGCAGTCATAAAGTGTTCACTTCATATAATCTCATGGCCAGTTTTAGCTCTGGAGCTACTGGTTATGTATTATGGGGAGGTGGAATCAAATATTTCTATAGGAAGTCAGGCTACAAAAGATGGTTGTTTTCCAAAATCTCATTGGATCTGCCCAAGTACTTGGGTAGCTCTAAAATAGCTCTTTAGAACCCTGCTAAACATTTGCTATGAGAGGGCAAAGCAAAATATATTAACATTCAGTTAAACAGAATCAGTTAATCTTGCAGTTCAATATATAAATCTGAACTGTAACATGTATACCATATAAATGGCATTCTCTAATTCATGTTAAGCTGGACATTTTAAAAAAATTAATCAGACCACACACTCTTCAGCACCATTTCTTGATTATATTTTATAAAAAGAGGATGTGATTTATGTTTTATATCCAATTTCCTCCATGACCATTGCTCAGAAATATCTTATTGGGATTAGATTTTGATAGTTACAGTTTTGTAATGTTATTTGGCCTTATGGTCATATTTAGCTCCTTGAACAGCTATTAACTGGAATCAAGACCATTCCCCCACCCCACCCCTTCATTCTTATTATTCTAATTTTGCTGAAGTCTCTTTGACATTGCTTGGACAATCATTACCATGCAAACAGGCAGAAGCAATCAAGATTAAAGTTCATGGAATCCATTTAGTAATAAAGGAAAATCTGAGGAAAGATGCGACTAGAAGAAAGCAACACCAAACTGAGCATGCTCCTATTCAGGCAGAGACAGAAAGGAAGTGGACGTACTGTAGAAGCTGGCCATTACGTAGTTTTGACAGCGATCACCAGTAAATTCATTTGGGCACCTGAGAGTAAAAACAAAAACAAAAAGAAAGAGAAAACAGAGAAAAAGAAAAAGAGGCAATTATATGCTAAGAGGCTCCTTGAGTGACTGCAGCCAGAACTTTGATGAATTCATCTTCAGAAATTGGGTCTGTTTCTTATTGCCAAGAGGCTGAAAAAGTTTTGAGGGGGAAAAAATGGCTTCACAAATACCAATTTAAGGAGGAAGGTGGTTAATTTTAGTAAATATAAAAATACGATACCTGAAATGACAACTTGATATTATTGTCCTTTGTTATTGTTATTGTCAAGTGAACTTGAACGCAATGTTTACAATAGCCAGCTTTTTTTTAAATTAAGGCTAAAGCCTTAGATATTCCAGGTAAGAATACTTGCAATGACAACCAGAACAATAAATAATTGCTGCAATTACCAAAACAATAATAGGTGTTTGGTGCTGTCAAATCTGCACAGAATGGTCAAAGGCAAAAGAAAAAGATCCCCCTTTAAACTGAAGAGTGAAAACATCAAATGATAGCGATTTTGATTGCTGTAATTTGGGGAGAAAACAGATTTCATCTTATTTTAAAACATACTTTGTGGACCTTTTGGCAATTTATGGACTTTCATGGGTACAACTTCAGCACATCGTGGTCCAGAGAATCCATCCTGACACCTAAAGGCAAAAATGTGATCCACAATTTAAAAAGAGAAGAACCCAGGGGTAGAGAAAATCCTATTCTGTTTCTATGTCACATGAGATTCCTCTAAAAGACCTCGGAGAAAGAATTTAAAATAAAAATGGATGACAAAAGCATTGCATTTGTATTTAAATAAACTCTGTGTCACCAAAAGACAACCACAAATAACAGAACTAAAAGATACAATCGAAGAAAGTAATGCTGATGACAAATTTTCAGCTGATGTTCCTCTTTCTAGAATGCTGTACCATGAATTTATTTACTTTCATGGCAAGATCAATTAAAGATAATATTTTTTTTCTATTGCCATATCCATTGATATTTTAATAAATATGTAGAAACATTGACTTTTATGTTATAGGTGGACTACAAAATTACCAAAGCAGAGCATAATATTTTCAAATACAAAATATATGATGAAATAGTAGAATGCAATATTTATTTATTTGGTTTTATTTATTTATTTAGCTTTATTTATTTATTTGCCTTCCTTCCTTCCTTCCTTCCTTCCTTCCTTCCTTCCTTCCTTCCTTCCTTCCTTCCTTCCTTCCTTCCTTCCTTCTTACCTACCTACCACCAATAGTAAGAACCATATAAAATCAGACTGAAAAATAAATGTATTCTATTATTAGAATAAATATTCTATTATTATTGGCCAATAGAAAAGCTGACCTCCCTCAATATTATTCAGAATAAAGGAGGCAGACTGGCCAGATAGCCAAAAAAAAATAAAAATAGATTTCTACCCATGCTTCAGGAAAAGCAGTCATAAAAAGTCTTCTCTAAAGATCAAACAGACTTATACTGAAACAAGCAATTCCTCAGGGAACATAAACTCTTGAAAATTAAGCAACAGGTCTTGAATTCAAGAGAAAACTGGGAGCCTCTATCATATTGGAGTGCTCTGCTCTCAAAACGCTCTCTCTTTGATTCTATCAAGGACTCTGCATTAGATGCACTCTCTAGATTCTTCAACCTCTACACCTAATTCTTCAGATTAAATTCCACTATATCCACAGTGGAAGAAATAGCTATATGCTTCTCTTTTTTCTTGTTTCATGTGTTTAATTCTTTTGGATCACTGTTTATTAGTCTTTTTTGTGTTGTGCATAACATAGATGATCTCAAAGGGAATAGCATAATGGACATGTATGTATGTATGTATGTATGTATGTATGTATGTATGTATGTATGTATGTATATACTGTATATCTATGTATGTATGTACATTTCAATTGTTCAAGACCAGAATCTGAACTGTAATAGATCTAGATCATGAATTTAAACCAGGGGTTATAAGATTTTACTAGTTTCTGGCAGATTGGCAAGGATTAAATATGTCTTTAATGCTTATAAAACAAAGAATGGTCAGCAAAACAAATACATTTTTTAAAGTACTGTTAATTTAGTTCAGTTTCTAGATAAAGCTAATTTCTTAGTTCAAGAGCCTTTAGTTTGATGTGACATATACCAGTTGGCAGATTATAATATCATAGATTCCACAATCGTAGATATTCCACCATTAATTTGTTCTAATTAATTATTTAATCCAAAAATACATGAAATTGGGGCAATAATATACATTCAAGTACTTTGGTCTGAATGGAGAACATTTAAAAAGGAATAATAATAAGCTAGGACAGAGAAATGGGGATAATGTTTTTTTAAAGAAATGTTCTAATTGTATTGTCCTTTAATACTGCAGGCAATTTATAATCCTACAGGAAAGCATTTATGCTTTTTCTCTATCCATTTTAGACAATCTCCATCTGGTGGTTTTAATTAGTCATCTTAGTCAAAAGTCCATCATGCACCCAGTTTTCCTGAAACAACAAAGGATATTGTTCATATCCTTGTAGGGGAAAAAAAGAGAGAAGAAAATCTCATCCATAAAATGCCATGTAAATTAGTGGTGGGGATTGTTGAACTTTCTTTAGGATACAAGTTTGAAGCCATTGGGAAAGGTTACAATGGCCCACATTGGATTTGCCACAGAAAATGTGCTTTTTTATTGCTATCACTCAGGGGTGGGTTTCAGCCGGTTGTTGCAATTTTGCGCAGTTTGGAGAACCGGCAAATCAGGCTCCTGGCTGGCCCTGCCCTCCCTGCCACAATTTTGTGCAGAGCCAAATTGGGCCACTGGCTGGCCCCGCCCCCTCCTGCTGCAAGGGGCCGGCAAAAAGCGGCATGGAGAAGTGTGCAGCCTCTTTTCCAGAGCGAGAGAAGCCTCCAGCCCAGCCATTGCCTGCTCTGTTCCATGTGAGGAGGAGAAGCTTCTTGCCTTGACACTGAAAAAGAGCAGGCAACGGCTGGGCTGGGTGCTTCCCCCGGACGGACTCACAGAGAAGTGCCCAGCCCAGCCATTGCCTGCTCTCTTTTGGCATCAGGAGGAGAAGCTTCTCCTCACGCCGAAAGAGAGGAGGCAGGGGCCGGGCTGGACGCTTCTCTGCAAGTCCCTCCAGAGAAGCGCCCAGCCTAGCCATTACCTGCTCAGCTTCCTTATGCTGAAACAGAGCAGGCAACAGCTGGGCGCTTCTCTGCGAGATGTATGCGTGCACGTTTGCTTTGATCTGATACAGCCGAGCAGCTAGCTTAAATGCAGAGAGAAAGAGAGAGAAATGCTGTTTCTTCCCCCACCCCATTGGCCCCTCCTAGCGCATGATTCAGCCTGCCTTCCAACCTCCACAATCCTCTTCCCCGCCCCACGGAGTCCGCCAGTAATGAAATCACTGCGTGGATGGACAGGCGTGTGCCTCAGCTTTGCCTTCTCAGCGCCTGAAGCCAAGGTACCCTTCAGCGCGCTTCCCTCCCGCTTCCCTTGCTCTGCATCTTCAGGATGTAGAAGGAGACAAAAGTGGTGACCGATTCCCTCAGTTTGAAGAGGGCCCTTTGCAAAGTTTTACATTATTTCGACCGGTGGGGAAACTGAAGTTTCAGTGGTTTTTTTTTCCTTTGCATTTATCTGACCGAAGTAGTGCTTTCCCCTTTGATAAAATGCCCACATTTCCCCGCCCCTACCAGAAAGTGAACAGCTTGCTCACATTTTTGGGGGCCTCTATGGGGTCCACTATAAGAGCAATTACTTGAGGCACAGCTCAGTATGGTTTGGGTGTTGCACCGGGCGTGTGTGAATTGCAGACAATTTCACATACAGTTCCTTTCACTGATTTCCATAATTCTTACATTGTATCTATTCTGTGTTTTGTAGATGGTGCTTGGACGGGCCCTGGCGCAGTGAGGTGTGTGCATGTTTGGGCTTTTTATTTTGTCTGCCCAAGCTCCGAGAAGGAGGGGAGAAACAAAGCGAATTCAGACCGAAAGGCTCAGACTTAACCATGACAAGACTGAGTGGCTGTGGATGTTTCCCCCTCGTGGTCCAGTTGATTGTCTATCTTTAATTCTGCGGGGCGGGGGGAAGATTGACCCCCTCAGAACGAGTGCGCAACTTGGGAGTTCTCCTGGATCCACAGCTGAAATTGGAACATATGGCGATTGTGGCCAGGGGAACTTTTGCACAGGTTTGCCTAGTGCACCCGTTGCGCCCCTTCCTGGACCAGGAGGATCTCCTTACAGTCACTCACGCCCTCATCACCTCTAGGTTAGATTACTGCAACACACTCCATGTGAGCTACCCTTGAAAAGCACTTGGAGACTCCAATTGGTCCAGAATACAGCCAAGCCAACTGATTAAGGGTGTGCCTCAGTGCACCCATATAACACCACTCCTCTGCGAGCTGCACTGACTCCAAATAGCCCTCTGGGTTCAATTCAAGATCTTAGTGATGACCTTTAAATCTCTCCATGGCTTAGGACCGGGATACATTTGAGACCGCCTTCTTCTACCTTATGCCTCCCAGCACCCCGTGAGATCACACAGAGTTGGCCTCCTTGGGGTCCCATTAGCTAAGCAGTGATGGCTGGTGGGTCCACAAGTGAAGGCCTTCTCTGTGGCTGCACCGGCATTCTGGAACCAGCTCTCCGTGGAGATCCGGACCATCCCTAGTCTGTTAGCCTTCACCGGGCTGTTAAGACCTGGCACTGCCAGTTTGCTTGGAACTAATTGACTCGCCTTGTATGAATGTATAGCATGTTAGGTTAGAGTATCTTCTATGTTCTTTAATATTTTTATATTGATGTGGTTTTATTGATCCCAGTTTTAGAGTTTAGTGTAATTATTGTACATTTTATTGTTCTTTTAAATATTGTTAGCCTTTTATTGTTCTTTTAAATGTTGTTAAATAAATAAATAAATGTCTCTGTTTCTCTCTGCATTCAAGCTGGCTTCTTCTCTCCTTCTCGGAGTAGACAAAGAGTCCCAGTCCGGAGGAGCCATGAATGAAATGTGTGTCTGCATATTTGCTGTGCTCTGAGAAGGAAAAGAGAAATAAGGAGAATGCAGGGTGAAACAGCATTTCTCTGTTTCTCTCTGCATTCAAGCTGGTTCTTCTCCTTCTCAGAGCAAAGCAAAGTGTCAAGGGCGGGGAGGTGGAGGTACGGAGGAAATAGCCCTGTCTGTGCAGCATCAGTCATGTGACTGAGTGGGCTTGGCCAACTCGATGTCACTCACAGCAAGGTGCCACCCCACCTTGCTGTGAGTGACGTCGAGTTGGCCATGCACACCCAGTCACATGACCATCTAGCCGTGTCCACTAAGCCACGCCCACAGAACCAGTTGTTAAAAAATTTGAAGCCCACTACTGCTATCACTGCAATAGCTATTGCTATAGAGTAAAAACAAACAAACAGAGACAAGAATCCCCACTAGAATTGAACTAGATTTCATTGCTTTTGTTCAGCATTATTTTGAACCCAAGGGATGAAACGAAATGTCATGTTGAAAGAGAGACAAAGGGAAAAAACTTGCTTGAAATTTATGCCATACAAAAACTCATTGTCCCTGATTTATTAAAAAAAAATCTCTCATACAAAGAAATTGTGCTGGGTTTATAAAGAAAAGTCCTCTTGTTCCTGACTGCTAGTAAATTTAAAAAAAGTCCTCTTGTTCCTGATTGCTAGTAAATTTTTCTTGCTGGTGGAATTCAATCCAAATTCAATTAAATCTCTTTTTAACCTTTTGCTTTTTTTTAACTTTCCCAATCTCAATTATCTATTAAAAAAATCTAAGAAAATAATGGATTACTCCCTTTTTTTCTTCTTGCATAAATGAACATTCAATAAGTAATACAGATGTATGAGTCATAGGTTACTGTTTTTATGAATGGAGTTGGAGGGATTTTAAAAGTATACAACTTTTTTTCATGCTTTTAACATCGAATGATCATTTTCTCCCAAATAAGTTTCTCTAAGTTTTGTATAGTAGTCACAGTCTGCTTGAAGTATACCCTGACCAAAATAGTATAGTATTTAAGGCACTTGGGAACTATTTTGCTGAAGGACAGCAACTGGTACTGGACTGTATGTGCCAAACATTCTTTTTCAGAAGGGCTCCATCAAATTAGAGTCGCTAAGGTTTTTAAAACTCTATTTCATCACACAATCTAGCTTGTGAAAGTTTCAGAAAGGCCTTATTAGTAAATAAGCCATAATGGTATCAGTACCAAGAGTTCCTTTTGAGTAAATAGCACCACTATTCATGGATCCTGGTAACTGGTGGCCGTGAATTAATTTTGCAAAAACACAAAACAAATTGTGTTCGCTCTTCTTAACCTAATTTGAACTCCACTTTCAAACTCTGATTACTTCTGAAAATAGAAAAATATGTGGTTTGCTTAAGCTTTTTTTTTTTAAGTTATAAAAGCGAGAGTGACTACCACAAACAACACTGTAGCAGTGTTGATTACACATCGACTACATGTTTAAATTAAGACCTCCCAACACTGCATTAATTATTCTCTATGCTTGAAGACTAAGGCTGACATTAGCAAAACAATGACACGATTATGACTATGTGATATGAATTAGAATTAGAATTTATTTATTTAATTTATTTAATTAAATTTATACCCCGCCTCTCTTCCCTGGTCAAGGGGAACTAGAGTTTTCAGTTGTTCCAATTAAATTTTTACCTTGGGCTTAGTATCAGGTATTTTACTTTGTTGGCCATAAAGACATTTGAATCCCAAGTTGGCAGCTAAACAGGGAATGTTTGATAATAGAAAAATTGTCTGAAATGTTATGGTTGGCATTTGAGTTTAAGGAAATATTGCTTTGCTTTTCAAAAAGTAAATCATATATAATAAATATGAATGTATTATTACGACAAAAACAAATATCTAAATGCTTCCCTTCTAGGACAAATTCTATCAAAACACTCTACAGGTAGTCCTCAATTTACAACCACAATTGAGCCCAAAATTTATGTTGCTGAGAAATTTGCTAAGTGAGTTTTCTCTCCACATTTGTTAAATGAATCACTGCAGTTGTTAAATTA